>JAHHZJ010006779.1:0-17523 GCA_021437245.1 Aegilops speltoides | reverse complement strand
TCAGATTGCCAGAGCGCCAGATGTTCCTCCGCTCGGAGGAGCGCCCGATTTCCGCGACCGGATGACTCCACAGGGCCTCGCATCTTGAGCTTGAGGTATGCATAAGCGCACCGTGGTTGAACTTTGCAAATGCGGTTCGACCGAAAGAGCGTGATAGCCGCCGCGAACGGGACTATGTCAAGATTAACTCTCGCCCGAAATTATCCGGGATCCAAGACCACTTCCAGCAGGATCGAGCCTGCTCAATTGGCCTCAACGCTCGGTATGACGCCTTTGAAGG
Source organism: Aegilops speltoides (assembly GCA_021437245.1). Taxonomy (NCBI): domain Eukaryota; kingdom Viridiplantae; phylum Streptophyta; class Magnoliopsida; order Poales; family Poaceae; genus Aegilops; species Aegilops speltoides. Next base: position 17,243 of record JAHHZJ010006779.1, on the reverse strand, counting down.
TCGCTTTTGTAGGTTTAATCTTGAGGGTCTATGCCCATCTTGGCGACCGTATCCCGATAAAGGTGTTCAGCACCGCCGCCCATCGACTCTCGTGAGGTGAAATCCATCGGCGATTGGGTCTAAAACTACGCGCGAATCCGCCATGGCGGATACTAGTCGGATGGTCTCTTCGTCGAAAGTGATCGGGCAAGAGGACCATGGATTGAACTTGGGCGATCGCTCCATCGCATATACGCCCTTTAGTGCACGCTCGCCCCTTTTGGGTATATGGGTTGCGATATCATGTTTACCGTCCGCACTTGTGGGGAAACCCTTCGTCTCTCATCGCTCGCGGCCGGGTCTCTTCCTCGTCGTCGCTGTGTAGCCCCTTGTCATTGTTTTCGGCAATTAACTTGCCTGCCTGCTTGAATACCCAACAATCTTTGTTGGTGTGATTAGCTGGCTTTTTGGGAGTGCCATGTATCTGGCATGAGCGGTCGAGTATTCGGTCCAAATTGGACGGACCCGGAGTGGTTCTTTTGAATGGCTTTTTCCGCTGACCAGGTTTAGAGCCTCGAATCCGGGCTGACCGTCAGATCCTCCTTGTCGCCGCCTTAATGCGGCGCTTATTTTGCTTCGACGCGACCGCCATTGTGGTCCTTAGTATCCGGACCGCCGAATTTTTACCGAGGTTGTTCGCTGAGCTAGCCATCTATCCTCTCCCGCACGTAAGCGGATCATTAGTGATGTGAGGGCTGCCATGGATTTTGGCTTTTCCCGCCCTAGGTGCTGCTAGCCACTCGTCATGGATGTTGTGTTTGAAGGCTACGAGGGCCTCGTGATCCGACAATGACGATTTGATTTTTCTTTGTTAAGAACCGTGTCTGAACTGTTCGCCGATTCATCGGCCGCTGAATTATGTGGCTTAGGTCATCGGCGCTCGTGGTCGATGTATGTGCCCCTGAAGTTGTCGAGAATGCGGCTTCTAGGTCTTCCCAACACCCAATTAACTCTCAAGGGCAGTGCTGTTAAGCCAATACCGAGCTGGTCCTTTGCTTGAGTGGGAGATACTTGATGGCGGAGATCATCGCCAGGGCCATATGGATGTGCAGGAGATAATCTTCTATCCAAACCGCTCGGGTCTCAGTAGCCATCGTAGATTCAATGTTTACGGGTTTAAACCCTTCAGTGATTTGATGATCCATTACTTCGCCGCTGAAGCATAGCGGTGTGTGGCGCTCAGATTGAGCAATATCACGACGTAGCTCGAGGGAGCGTTGTTCCGTGTTCGCCCGGCCGAGTTGTTATATCCGCGCGACGGTATTCGCTATGGGTCGTTACGCCCACGTGATCCGTAGATGGATCTGGATTGCCTTGCTTTGTCCTCCAATATATCTCGAAGTCCGCGTGCTCTCTTGGCTTTCATACTTTTGGAGCGATGCTGGGTAGCGCTTGGTGGAGGGCATGGATGTTTCTTCGCGATTACTGGGTGGTCGGTCGGTCAGACAGCGCAGGTGATGAAGGTATGTATGCTTCATCCTCTAATCGGGGAGCAACTTGCGTTTTGGGTAGCTTTTGAGGGCGCTCGAGTTCATACTTTCGTCGCGAGGACCTCGGTCCATCCGCGCCAGCAGGTCTTGATCGCTTGAAGTCGCCGCCTGCTTTTCTTTAGGCTATTTGCCATGGCGATAAGCCCGCGCTTAAAACGCCTTGTTCGACGGATCCTCCGCACGCATTAATTGGCTGCCTTTGAGGCTTGCCTGCCTCCGAGGGAGGCATGTAATTATCATCCTCGACTCTTCGCCGCCTCTCGTGAGGGCTTGCTTCGCATCCTCCCGCGCTGAATCTTGCCGAGGGGATTGTCTTCGCACCGTCCGGTGTTATTATCTCTTGTGCCGAATTCCATTCTTGCCGTGGCGGATTTAGAGCGGCGCCACGACGCCGGGCGCTGTTGTTCTTTAGGAATCGCCTCGCCGCTTCTTCACCGCTCCCCATCTTTTGGGGTGTCCACCATGTATATGTCATATGACGAGGTGGTCTTCCAAAGGCCTCGAGGTGCTGGTTCTTATTCGCTCCGCATCGCCGCCCATACCGCCGATGTCTTCGAGTCATAGTCTAGCATGTCGCTAGGTCGCCGACAGGCTACAAAGTGGGAGGGGTGGGCTTTGAATTTTTCATCGTCCAGATCCCAACCATCTCGCCATAATCCGCCAGGCTCTCCTGGATAGCGAGAGATGCTTTAGCTAATTTAGGATGTCGCCAAAGGGTGAGTGTTGGAAGATGTTCGCGCAAAGTGAACTCCATGATCGGGCGCCCAATCGATTCGATAAGGGGCGCAGGAGGTTCGAGTCCGCGCCGAGTCACGAGCTTACAAGGGACAAGGTTAGTGTTCGCCCATCGCCATGGAAGTTGTAGCCCCGAGGAGGTGTCCAGCCACCGTCTCGATTCACCTGCCCGGACCGAGGGCCGAGCGGATTCGCAGCGCCACCAAGGCATTGTCCGGCAGAGCTAAATCATGCCCATCGTGACAGCGCACGACGCTCGTCAGGCTCGAGTCCGCAAAGATCAAGTCCTCCATGGATGTCGGCCGTGAAGTTTAGAGCTCAACCTCGACCGACGGCCAGTGGCGAAGCTTGATTCCTCCGAATGGCTAAGTGAATTGCCCGCAAAGGCGGCCACCGATACGTAAGATCCGTCCGGGAGAAAAGTCTCACCTCGACGGTGTTGTTGTTGATGAAGGAGCCATCGCTTATCGGTGACGCATACGAGGAACTCTCAATGAAATCACCAATGTCGGTGTCAAACCGTGGATCTCGGTAGGGGGTCCCAATCGGCCTAGGCGGATGGTAACAGAGACGAGGGACACGATGTTTTACCTGTGTTCGGCCCTCTTGATAGAGGTAAAACCCCACGCCCCGCTTGATTAATATTGATGATATGGGTAGTACAAGAGGGATCTACCACGAGATCAAGGAGGCTAAACCCTAAAAGCTAGCCTATGGTATGATTGTCGTAATGGAGGTTATGTCTCACGGATAAAGCCCTCCGGTTTATATAGACACCGAGAGGGCTAGGGTTACAGAGTTGGTTACAATGGTAGGAGATCTACGATCCAGACGCCAAGCTTGCCTTCCACGCCAAGGAAAGTCCCATCCGACACGGGACGGAGTCTTCAATCTTGTATCTTCGTAGTCTTGGAGTCCGCGGACGATGATAGTCCCTTGTTCGACACCCCTAGTCCAGACTCCTCACCACCTTCACTTTTATAAGCTTAACTTTGCTACTATCATGTTGTTACCAAGAAGGCGGAAGTGATTCGTGACGAGCAATTCAGCCGATATGTTTGCTCAATGTGAGCTTCAAGATTTTCACAAAGGTTGGCACAAACCGCTTGACTCAGATTGCCCATTCTGGGTACAGCCAACCCATCGCTTTCATGCCGGACGACACATTCTCGAGGGATGGGTCGTCTTCATGAGACCTTGCACCTAATTCACCAAGAAACTCTATGGGGTGGTCTTCAAAGTGGATTTTGAAAAGGCATACAATAAAGTGAAATGGCCATTCTACAAAGAAGCCTTATGATGAAAGGATTCAATGAGGCTTGGAGGAAGCAGTGTCTAATCATTTGTACAAGGTGGCGTGTTGGCATCAAAGTAAATGATGATATTGGTCAAGATTTTCAGACGCTAAAAGGATTGAGACAGGGAGATCCGATGTCTCCGATCCTTTTTAATGTGGTTGTTGATATGTTGGCTGTTCTTGTTAATAGAGCAAAACAGGACGGCCAAGTAGGTGGTCTTATCCCACATCCGGTTGAGGGCGGGTGTCCATTCTTCAATATGCCAATGATACAATCATTTTCATGGAACATGACCTTGTCAAGGCTCGTAAACATGAAGTTAGTGCTTTGCCTTTTCAACAGCTATCGTGGTTGAAGATTAATTTTAATAAGAGTGAGTTGTTTTGCTTTGGACGCCTAAAGAAGAACAAGAAACTTACAAGCAGTTCTGGGTGTGAATTAGGCACGCCACCCTTCACGATTTAGGGATTCCGATTCATCACCTCAAGCTCACTAATAAAGAGTGGAAATGTATCGAGGATCGGTTTGAAAAGAGACCGAAGTGTCGGAAGGGCAAACTTTTGTCTTATGGAGGAAGATTGGTGCTTATTAATTCTATACTCACAAGTATGCCCATGTTCCTCTCTTTCTTTGAAGTCCCTGTGGGATACGGAAAAGATTGGATTTTTATCGATCTAGATTCTTTTGGCAAATTGATGAGAACAAAATAAATATAGATTGGCAAATGGGATGTAATTTGCGACTAAGGATTAGGAGGCTTGGGAATTGAAAATTTGAGGTGAAAAATAGGTGTTTACTCAGCAAATGGCTGTACCGCTTATCGATAGAATCGATGGAGTTTGGGCTCACTTCAGAATAAATATCTCTATGCCAAAACTCTAGCCTAGGTTACTGCCAAACCGTCTCGACTCACCATTTCGAAAGGGGTTATGAAGACGAAGGTAGCCTTCTTCACAGAGACTAAGTTCATTGTCGGAATGGACGTGAAACTAGATTCGGAAGATACTTGGTTAGGTGACTCACCACCGGTCTTGCAAAGATTCGCCCTTTACAACATTGCACAAATGTAAAGAGGTTTCCATTGCTACGTTGATGGGCTCCGCCCTCTTAACATACAATTTAGACGATCGTTATTGGTGAGCGTTGGGATAGATGGTTACATCTTGTGCGAGGTTAATGGAGGTTAACCTTCCGATGTACCGTACACTCGCAATAGAAGCTCTCCGTTCGAGTCTTCTGTTAAATCCATGTACAGACTTGATTAATACCGACTATCCCGCTGACGGTCATATTTGGAAAGTTAGTGCCCTTGAAGATAAAAGTTTTATGTGGTTTGTGCATAAGGATGTCATTCTCACTAAAGATAATTTAGCTAAGCGTGAATCGAAGGAAGTAAAAGATGTTGCTTTTGTGATCGTGGATGACACAATAGAGCATCTATTTATCAATTGTCCACTTGCTAAACTGCTTTGGCTTAACTATTCACGTTAGCTTCAATATAACTCCACCTCTCACGATATCACATTTGTTTGATAACTCGTTGGTCGAGCGAGCCAAAGTTCGCGCGATATCGAGCGGGAGCATGTGCTTTACTTTGGTCTTTGTGGAATTGTCGCAATGACGCCGCTTTTAAAACCATCATTAATTTTTTTTGCGGTGCATCTTCGTAGCGCCTACTTGATCCGTGACGCGGTCATTACTTCTCCGAAGGACTACGTAAAGCATATGGATATTGGTGCAGCCGATGGGAGATGGTTGACGGGATACATACAACCGGTTTGGATGGCGATCCACTAATAGGATAGGCGCTAGTCGCCTAGTCTTTGGGCGCCGTTGTGATTTAATTTTTGGGCCGCCAGGCATTTCTTTCATTAAGACCTTTGTTTATTTTTGAGACTTCTTGTTGGAACCTTCGGGCAACTTTTTTAATAAATGGTCATGCAGATCAAGAGACGCAGAGCCGAGGAAGCCTCCTTTTCAGAAAAAATCAAACAAATAAATCACTACTTCTTCATCTATTATTTTCTCATGCCCTAGTTTCCTTCTTTTCACTCTTCATTGTTCTTCGCCTTTGACGCCAATGAACTGCAGGACTCTAGGGCGGCCAGGCCGACCTAGGGTAGCTGATAGCCGCTGCACCCCTTGACGGTTTCTCTTGGATGCGTGGGGTTTTGGGTCTCCAAGAGACATTATCGGCATGTTCTGCATATCATGACCCGACGAGCTTTTGGTTCTTCACGTGTCTCCTTTGGCAACATATCATGCGTATCGCGCTCAATGCCAAAGGCACACAGTTATGTGGTTGTGTGTGAACGATTAACTGTAGCTACGAATTGGCATTTTCGAGAGAACCAACAAACGCATGTGCCCCGACCTTTCTTCTAGCTCAAATTAAGTCCCATTTTGGCCCCACAAAGCCAAACGATTCTGCTCGCCTTTATGCTTGCCATATGCTCCTGTTTCCGCTTATCATGTATTCCAGGCAAGGCCCTATAACTCCTAACGACCGTGACGTAGCAACGCCCCACGGCACAAGACACCAATGCACTCCATTGGATGCATTGCATGTGATCAGGCTTCCATCATGAGCTCTGTTGGGACATAATCTTTACAACATGTTGATCGCCTTCCTAGCTTTGCACCAATTATTTCTTCGTCCAGCAGGCGCTCCTTCTAGAACCCGCTGAGTCATAGGAAATGACGAGCTCAATGAGACAGTGAAACTGTATGCCGAGGGAGGAAGGAAGGGAAGGCCCATGTGTCGCTGTTATAGACTGGTTATTTCTGATGTCAATATCGAAATGGAACGCTACTTATCAAACCCTTGCGACTATTTTGGCTCGTTTTCATGACCAGGCATACAAATCCGCAAACAAACAATCACTATTCTGTCCCTCCAGCTCCAAGTGCTTCATGCAGCCATGCACCCGTATTATTTTTGGTTGCCACATTTTCTTCTTTTTCTTCCTTCCGAAGTAAAGCCTGCTTATTTGTAAACAAATGTTGATAGTTGAGAATTTCTGAAGCACAGGGCAGAACGGCTAGTGATTAAGACTCGGTGAAACTTCCCTTTCTCTTCCTGAAACCTGAATCATTACCTGAGCGTCTCCATTCCTGCAGGACAGCTGCAGAGAGCATGTTCAATGACCGATGATGCATCATATATTCTTGAAAGCTACTGTATGAACAGAACGTATCATATATGGCTCAAATCTGATATGAAAGGAATTCGCAAAAAATCTGAAGCATGATAATCCGCTTGGTGGGATTCAGACAGCTCCACTCGGCCACCACACATGAACACATGATGCAGGTTCACTGCACTTTGCATGAGGCGTAAGCAACGATTCAGATCTTTAGAGGTCCCCAACCCAACCACACCTCCCGCTTCACAGGAAGCGCAAGCAAATAATTCCAACGTGACCACCAATATATTACTCCGAGTACACCTTGCACATGCCGCCGAGTTAACAAGTGAGCAACTGATGAGCAAGCAAGCTTTGAATAATTTGTGCAGACGGGGACAGGAAAGAACGGAGATCACAACGATCCAGTAAAATTATTATTTTCTCCGTTCCTAAACGAAGTTTAGAGATTTTATGACTACATACGAAGAAACGCTAATCTACACTCAAATGCATCTATATACATCCGTATGCGCTCATAAAAGCAATCTCTCAAAAGACTTATATTTGTGAACGGAGAGTTTGGTAAGGGTCGCTCCTCTCATAACTCTGAAGCTCCAGGCCATGTGGAGATGCGTCGCACACGTCCGACAGGGCACGGGGTTGGTTGATCTGAGCCAGTTAGGTTGTGGACAAAACTGTCCATTGGTAGAGATGCGTTCTGCAAGGGCAGATGATAAGCTTTCAGCAGACCGATAGGGCGGTCTCATAGACGAACACACACATGTGGAAATTCGGTTGATTTTTGGCGGAGTTTTGTGGGTTGCGCGGGAAAATATTCGCACATTTGATACGGGGATCTCGGCCTGAACCTGACGTCGCGCTCGTTTGATTCAGCGGTCCGTTTTTGTTCACTACTTTGGGGCGTACAACCAGTCGTACAAATAGGTCCGTTTCAGCCACAGGTGAATCTGATCGTCGGAGTAGTATCTCTCCGGTTCATGTGATTGTAGGGCTTTATCAGGGCCCTCGCTTATCAGAGAAAGTTAAGTCTGCTCAGATCTTTCTGCTGCGTAACACGCGCCACTGGCTGGAGAGAGCAGGGCCTCCACATATCCCTGTGCTACCAGTGGCAACTTGAAACTGCAAAATGGCAACTCAACCCTAGAATAATGATTTTGCAGATTCTCTGGGCCTGCGCAGTGCTCCACATGAATTTGGATTCCTTGTTGATCTTGAATCTTTGTTCTGTCGAATCATAATCATGGTTCTCTTGAGTCTTGGACGAGGCCAATGCTCCAAGAGAAACAAACAGAACAAAATGATTCAAATTTAAAAGGCACTCCCTGCCTATGTCGTTGAGTACTGAAGATTAGCAAACGTATAATGAAGAACAAGACATTTGTTTTGCAACATCCACTGCTAGTGTTGCACAAATTCCATTATCGTTACACAGTCTTCATAATCCTACTTCTGCTATTGGAAAGAACAGCCACAGTCTTCAATGTGCCAAGGTCTGTATTTTACAAGCTGAACAACGAGATGCACTAGAAAGGGGGTAGTAGCAAGACATACCCTACCCTCAGATCTAGCACAACAAAATTACAGCAATCATGTAATGATAATGCTATCTTACACATCCTTAAATTACTACAATAGGCATCATGAGAAATCTTTTACCTATGCACACAGCTAAACCAGCAGAGTGGAAAGAGTCTTATTGCATCTGTACACAAATACTACTGTAGTACGTAGCGGCAGCTGAGCAGCGAGAGCACTGCTCGAGTACTAGAATGGAAATTTCCAGATCCAATTCCAATTCCAGTTCGATTGTGCCGAACTAGCTAATTCGATCACTTCACTTGTACTACTATGGTGGGAGGATCATTGCTCTGTTCTCCTCATTGCAGATCGTAGACGTTGGTGTCCGCGGCGTAGCAGCCAAGAACTCGGACGAACACGGCGAATTTCTCGATCTCCTTGATGGCCTCGCGGACGAGCGGGTCGTCGGCGGCACCCTCGCAGTCGACGTAGAGGACGTGCGGGAACGCGCGCAGCGTCGGCGCACCGCGGGCGCCCGTGTCCAGGATCATCACCGGGGGCCGCGGCTCGCCGACGCCCGCTTCGTTGTTGATGACCTCCAGCTTGGACATGTTGATGTTGCGGGAGGAGAAGGCGGAGAGCACCTTGAGCACCACCGCCATGGACCCGCCCCGGTGCGCGACCACCATGCTGGTCTTGGCGTCCGCGTTCACGGGGACCGCCACCGGCGATGGCGGCTTGGAGAGCAGCAGGAAGCGGGTGACGTTCCAGGACTCGTCCTGCAGGCCGTGCGCGAGGACGTCGAGGCCGTAGAGGTCGGCGGCGCGCGGGCTGGCGATGGCGGCGGTGTCGAGCATCATGTTGGAGCGCAGCATCTCGACGGCGCCGGCCGTGTCCTCGACAGGCTCGCGGTCGACGCCGAGGCGCGCGAGGGCGCGGCCGCAGTGCGCGAGCGCCATGGGGTGGCTGATGACCCGGCGCACCTCGGTGGCGCGCACACCGGGCATGGCCAGGAGGCAGTAGTGCACGAAGAGGTTGATCTCCTGCGCCACCACCAGGTCGTGCCGCAGCAGGAGGTCGTAGTTCCGCAGCGCGGTGCCCTCCATGGTGGACTCCACGGGGAGTATCGCCCGGTCGACCAGGCCGCGGTCCACGGCCGCCAGCGCGTCCGCGAAGGCACGGCACGGTACGGTCTCGCACCCGGGCAGCGCCGTCTTGGCCGCGAACTCGCTGTACGCGCCCGGCGCGCCCTGGTACGCCACGCGGAGGCCCGTCCCGTCCTGGCCCCCGCCGCCCGTGGTCACCGACAGGTGGATCCGGTCATGGCCGTTCACGTGCGTCTTCCCGTTGACGACGCCGGCCCCTTCTTGCCGTGGCTGCTGACGGCCCCTTTCGCCGGCGCCGTTGATCTGTACCTTGCCGTTGGGCGCTTTTGGAGTGCGGGGCGCCGTCGACGACCCTGGCCGCCCGGACGAAGGACGGCGACCTGGAGGAGGAAGGCCTGGCGCGGTGGGGCTTGGGGAGGAGGAGGTGCTTGGAGAGGTGGAGGGAGGAGGTGTAGGCCATAGATTTCCGGGCGGTGAGGTCGGCGGTGGTTGGAGTCGGAGCCAACAAGCGTCGAGAGGGGAAGCTTTTGACTTTTTATACACGCGGAAATGGTACTACTCCAGAGCAGTGTGGCTTCGCCGGCTTTGCTGCTTATATAATTCTACCGCCTTTTCTCGGAAGGTTATTCTTAGGTGTGGAAATTTCCCACCGGGTTCTTGCATGCTTAGCATCAACTCAAATTATCAATCGTTACCATCAGTCCATCAGTGTCACCCTCGTTGCTGGAGCGAATGCCGTCGAAGAGATCGTAATCCGTAGGGCCGGGCGCGACACGATGCCACACCGCGCATCCGGACGCGTGGTTTATTGGGTGACCCGGAGTCGCGGCACTGGCTCCGCTGTCGGATCTCCTGGCCGGGCGGGCAGGCGGGGCAGCGGCCGGTCGCTGTGGGCTCGCTCTTTTCTCCTCTTCCCTTTCCGGGCTGGCTGATTGGTGCGGCGGGCGTCGCTGTCGTGGGTGAATGCCGACGGGGTCGCCGTTGTCCTGTGGCTGTAGTGGCTGTTAATGGTAAGAGATGGTGGATCCAGGAGGCTGTACAAGGTGATAAGCTCGAAAAGTCATTCCTGTGGCTCCATGCGATAAGAACGTGCCAGATAATACAAAAATAATGACAGCGAAGTATCCTGCTACTTGGACCGAATCTATTTAACGCTGGTTGCATGTGTGTTTTTCAGGCGAGTTTCTATTGATTAAGGCTAGTTTAAATTGAAAATAAACGGAAATTTCCTTTTTTAGTATATATTTAATCAAAATAATCGGGAATTTCTGACGCAACAACATGCTGAATACAATCCAGCGGAACATGAAATCATCTTTTATAATGTGGGCAGCCCCATTAGCCGATCCCCGTACCCATTCGATCTTGTATCATTGTAATGACTTTAACAGGCCGTTGATTTCTTCAATAATGGGTCCAGAGAATTTTCTCAACATCACACAACATACTGACAATATCTTTGCTATCAAGGTCTGCCACCAGCCCCCCGCAAAAAAAAATTCTACCACCAGCCCTACGCCAAAAAAAAAAGAAAGATTATACCACCAGCCTTGGCACGCCCATCTCCATGGCAAGCTTCACAGTCCTCTGACGTGTCAGGATTTCCGAGAGCTCTGGGTTGGAGGTAGAAGGGAAGTAGTGGCACGCCCCTCGGAATGCGTCGTTCTGGTCTCGCAATACCACGCCTAGCTACTCCAGTCCCCCGTCTTGCACGTGTGCCATTAGCGCTTTCATCCACGCCCGGCGGCACCAACACTGACCGGGTAGGATGGGAACCTTGCAAGTGGCTCGAATCGCTCTCCATTCTCCATGAGTCGTGGATCAGATTTGTGATAATGAGCTACTGCTATCCTTTTACCATCCCTATTTTGGTCTCTTCTTTCCCTAATAATAAATGGGCTATTGCTTCTTCCTCCTTAATTTTGGCCCACATTATGAGGTTTTTGTCCCCATTGTTACAGGATTTTCGACGTCAGAAAAACAGTTCGCCTTTTTTCTCTCCGCCTCGCAGACATGGACCGTGGGCGCCGACACTGTTTCAACTATGGTCGGGCTCCTTCATTCATGCCGACACCATCGAGATAGCGGTCTAATCATGGATGACTACGTAATGACTTATCCGATACCAGAACCCCACCTCGCTCGCTCGTCAATCACAAACCTAGCGTGAGATCACATTTACGCCGCAAGTGTCCGTGTTTTATGTGGAAACCGAAGTTCATCAACCCGTCACTATATGACTTTCCTAACTTTCAAAGAAGAACTCCAAAATTCACAACCAATAGGCCATGCGTTGTCTACCTACTACAACCTTAACGTGGCTAGCACATTTTCTCTACTACCAATCTTAACAAGGTTCATCATCCATTCACCGGGAGGGCCTTGACTTCCTTCACTACTTGTAAGTTCCGTTTAACTACATTGTCATCTACTTCACAGTAATTGGTGATTTAGTTCGGACAATGCATGCATCAAGTTTGGTAGTTGGTGATTTAGTCTGGACGATGCATGCATCAAGTTTAACAGAGACCGGTGTTGAATAGACGGATAAGTTGGCCACCATTTTGTGATGGTAACAAATATTAGAATTGACAACATGGATGGGTCGGGTGTGCAAGTATTTGGTACTCCCGATGCAACACACAGGAACATTTTCTAGTGCTAGCCAAAGTGATGTAGGGTGGAACACTAGATTTGAGATCTTACCACATTTGGAGGGAGAATGATGGAATCAGAACAAACACAAGAGAAAGAACACTCGAAGACAAGAATCACCACACATCCACTAAATCCACAAATCTCATACAAGTTCATGGATCCAAAGTAAATTAAAGGAAATGAAAAGGTAGCTATTCCCAATCCTTAGGGAATTGAGGCCTTGAGAGGTAGTTGTCGGATTTTGGGTTCCGCACTTTGAGGTTCGAACACGTGGCGCGGAGATTCAACCTCTACCGCCACCTCGCGAAAGTGCAACTAATCCCGGTGGTTTTGGTAATTAATAACAACATATATATCATTGAACTAATAGTTACTTGAGAATCATTTCGTAAAGTTCAAGGATATGGGTATGGCAAGGACCAAGAAGTGGACCCTCAAAATGCTAAGGCAAGCATTGGCAAAAGCTCAAGACTCCATTTTTGGTTTAGTGATCCAAGATCACATTGAGTCCATAGGAAAGCCAATACTATTAAAAGGGATGAGGTTATGATGATGATCCGTCGCTCAAGTGCTTAGTGATACATCTCCTAAACTATCAAGAACTTTCACCGCCATATACACTCATAAGTAATCTCGATCCCACCGATATTCCAAACTCACCACACCGAGATGAACCACCTACCATAAAGCCAAACCCTAGAAATCTTGGATTTTCGATTCGAACTCGGTCTCACCAAACTTGAGTCGCCAAGCTTCAGAATCTTCTCATCAAATCGGTGTCACCGAGATGATGAAGTCGGTCCCACCAAACTGGTTTGCTCTTGTCATTGCACTAATCGACTAACCGAGATTGTATTTTCGGTCCCACCGAAAATCCCAACGCTCACATTGTTTGAACTATCGGTCTCACCGAAGTTGTCAACTTCGGTCCCACCGAGATTGGTCAAATGTGTGTAACGGTTGGATTTTGTGTGAAGGCTATAAATACCCCTCCACCCCTCTTCATTCGTGGAGAGAGCCATCGAAAGAACTACCACTCCTACCTTACATTTCGAGAAGAGAACTACCTACCCTTGTGTTGAGATCAAGTGCTTCCACTCCCACCATATGAAGCTTGATCTCTAGCCTTCCCAAGTTGATTTCCACTCAATCCTTTCTTCCACCACACCAAATCAGTGAGGAGAGTTGAGTGTTGGGAGATTATCATTCAAGCACAAGAAGCAAGGAGTTCATCATCATCAACACCATCTATTACCTTTTGGAGGGTGGTGCCTCCTAGATTGGTTAGGTGTCGCTGGGAGCCTCCACGAGATGTGGAGTTGAACCAAGAAGTTTGTAAGGGCAAGGAGATCGCTTACTGTGAAGATCTACCCCGAGTAAGGCTAGCCTCCGTGGGAGGCCATGATGGAATAGACAAGGTTGCTTCTTCAGGACCCTTCGTGGGTGGAGCCTCCGTGGACTCTCGCATGCTACCTCCGTGGGTTGAAGTTCCATCAACGGGAAGTACGATAGCACCACCTATCGGAACCACGAGAAAAATCACCGCTCCAAAATTGCGCTTGTTTCTCCACCTCTCTTTACTACATGTGCAATTTACTTTTCACGCCTATACTCTAGAATTGCATGTGTAGGGTGATGCTTGACTTGATCATAATTGTGAATCGCCAAAACTGTTCTTTGTCAAAAGGCAGAATTTTTATATTGTCAAGTAGTCTAATCACCCCCTCTAGACATACTTTCGATCCTACACTCAATCGCGGGACCTAAACTACTAAACCAAAAAGACAAGAGACACAAGATTTATACTAGTTCGTGCCACCATTGTGGTGTAATACCCTACTCCAAAGGTGTGGTGTGGTGGATTGCCCTTGGGCTGATCATGAACATACAAGGAAGAAAGCCTCACGAGGGTCTGTTCTTGGCTGGTGCGATGAACTGCTAGGAGGGGTTCAATCGCTCTATCTACTTGTTTTTTGTTGAGGATCCAGATGCCTCTACCCTAGGGGTGGCTACTGGCTAGTCCTATTTATAGGCAAAGGCCTTGGGCCTCTTCCCAAATATTGAGCGGGAAGGGCGCCAACAATTGGCCATTTTGAAAGGGAACAGTGGGTACACTTATCGTGACTAAAGTTGGTCCTCGCCTGCCAAAGGCTCCGGTGATGACGCCGCTTGGGCTCCACAATGACTTCCTTCCGCCGCTATGGTCTTTGGTCTTGTTGCATCAAATGGATGCCTTTGCTTGATGCTCTCGCCGCGCTTGCTCCCTTTGCACCAAAGAGGAAAGGAGGACATCAGACGGGCGGGCGCTCGATCGGGCGCCTCTTGGTCGTCATGGCTTATGCCATGGGCACCTCGAGGTACCCCGCTTGAATCCTCCGCCTCATGAGCCAGCCTGACGAGGCCGCCTCGAGGAAGCCCTTGTCGTCCGCCTCATGAGGCTTGGCCTCGCAAGGGTCTTGAGCTTGTGCCGATGAAGATGGGTTGTGCTGGCTCTTGAGCCACGCCAAGAGCCGCAGGCAGCAAGTCTGGGACCCCTGCTCCTGTAACGCCGACAGAGCCCCTGGCCCACGGGCGGCCGCAACTTGGCCGAGCAGAGGCGAAGGGCAAGTTCAAGCGTCATGGGCCCTAACACCATGGGTCTTGGGCGCCAGTGGCGTTGATTGACGGGCTGACTGCTCCCCACGCCCTTATTTTGTGCCTTGCTAGGCGGACTCAGCCACACACTGCTCCTTTGCACGCTTGAGCGCCCCACCTTCTTCTCTCAAACTCCAGCCTCTGATCCAATCCAATCTCAAACCTTCCCCATCCCCTTCCGTCGCCATGGCCCCGCCGAGGAAGGAAAAGGAAGAAGCCCGTCCGTCATTGTCTGCCGACGGGCGGCTCCCGCCGCATCGGCCGGTCATAATCAATCAAGAAGGCCTGGCAAGGTCCGCCGCCCCGCCACCATCTTCAATGAGTGCGGAGGACGACGGCCCGCCCGGTCTCGCTTCTCCGCTGACAGATTCCCACCGAGGTCCGGATTTCGCCGACGCTCTGCGGGCGGATCGGTTCTCTTTCATATTTCTTCAATGCCGAGTTTTCCATTACCAGATCCATATGATGCATCCGGTCCCGAATCCATCACCTTCGCGTATTTGCCTTCGCTTATGCAGGCAATGACGGGCATCATTCCTTCGTGCTCTTGTTGCGCCACTTTCTTCTCTAAGGCCGTCGACCCCACTCAATGCTCGCGCGTGAGTTCATTGCTGCTACCGAGACAACGGCTTCCAGATTGACTTTTAGTCTTCCCCGCCTGACCGGGTTTCGTAAGCGTGGCTGTATGTGGACGAGGTGCCCAGCCCTCGCCGACGGAGCCATCTTCGCCGTTCCCCAACTCAGCCGGGCTAGAGGACGCATGAGCCCTCGCCGCTTTGTCCTGCACCGCCTGAAGTTCTCGAGAAGCTTGGACGGACGCCCAAGGTGGTGAAGGAGTTCTTCTATGCCGCTCGCCTCTCTCCAACGCCACTCCCATTGAATGTGGGCTACAGCGTCCTAGGGACCGATGCGGCTCCAGAAGGGGACCCGACGCTCAAGCTCGAGGAAGGTGCTCTTGGTCTTGATCGGGATCCTTCCCCAGACATTCGCTAAGGGGGGCCTTGCTGCACCTCCGCCGAACAGAGACGACTTTGTGAGCTGATGCCCATCTTCGACGAATGGGGGCGCTCACTGGCCTCCTGTGGGCCTCGCGAGAACCCAGCAGTGGTGAGTTGCCTGCAGCAGCCGCCTGGGCGACTTCCTAAGTGGTGGTGCAGGAGGCATGAGCCTCCGAGGCCGAGGGTGCCTCGCCGAGGCGACAACGCTGGGCGGCGCCATGAGGAGTGGCTCTCCGAGGCCCGTGCGCCGCTAGCTTGAAGGTGGCGAGAGGCCGCAGAGCTCGAGGCCGAGGCCCCGAGGCCCCACCGCTTTCTTGGTGAGGCGATCAAGAGCGCAAGATCAGCGGACGCCCGACGCGAGTCGCTCGACAAGCTCCTCCGCCGCAGTCGACCTCGCGCCTAACTTTGGGCCGCTCACGGACTTCGAGGCTCTACGGAAGAGGAGGGAGGCCCCGCGACGACTATCCTTGTCGTCCGGCACAGTGAAGTACTATGCCATCAACGAGTAAGCCTTCTCCTTCACCGCCCCCGACTTTTTGTTGCTTGTTCTGATCCTACTCGCAGGCCCTTCCTTCCGAGCTTACGAGGGTGGATGGAGCCATCCCTTCGCCGCTTCTTCCGCTGCCTTCGACCATCCCGAGCAGCCGGCCCGTGGTGAGGCCGGCGGGCGAGACGAAGTCATCCTGAACGCCACTTGGCCCTCGCGCCCCCGCGTCTTCCTTCGCTGGCCTTCCTGCAGCAGGCCAGCTGGGGCTTCGTCGGGCTGTGGACCGTGATTGGCTGGGTACTCCTGCCCTTTACTTGGAGATGGGCTGGCTTTTAGGTCGGGCCTCGACAGGCGCGCCTGGTCATCTCGAGGGCGCCAGCCCACCCCGCCCGAGAGGGGAGAGTGATCCGCGCCTACTGCTCGCTGGGGCGGATGATGTGTGGAGGACGACGAGCACGCCGGAGCATCGCGCTCGCCAAGGGTTCCTCCGAGGGCGGCCGACGCGTTAGCCTGCTTGGTGAAGAACTTGTCGATGAGGACGCTAGCCGAGGCCGAGGGCCTTCACCTGGTTGTGGAGAGGCGGAGCGGAGGCGGCCTGCCGCCAGCACTGCCGGGCGCGATCTTGATGATGAGGAGGCTAAGCGCACCGACGGCTCGAAGCTCCGTGCCTAGGCCGCAAGAAGCCCGGGAAGTCGACCGTGGCGAGAGGCCACGGAGGAGCGGGCACAGAACTCGGGCCCGGCCGCCGCGGAGGAACAGGTGGAGCTGGCGAGGCGGCTCGCGCGATGAAGGGCCTTCCGCGATCCAACAGAGCCGAGCGGAGGAGGCATTGACGCTGAAGCGCCAACGCTCGCGAGCACGAAGCGCCTGAGACGAGGGAGCGCCGTAGACACGGGCGGAGGACGACGCCGCCAGCGGGAAGCCCGTGGTCTGGAGGAGGTCGGACGCCGTGGCGACGGCGCTACCGAAGTCTCGAAAGCGTGAGATCAAGGAGAGGGTGAGTTAGTCCGACCGAGGTCAAGGTAGGACCAACACCCTCGTAGGCCAAACCGGAGGGAGCGGCGAGGCAGGCCGATGCCTTGCGGGTCGCACTTGAGGCGGCATGTGGAGTCAGCTACTTCCATGCCGAGG
>JAHHZJ010006776.1:0-71660 GCA_021437245.1 Aegilops speltoides | reverse complement strand
TTCCCAAAGGGGTTTAACATTCTCGAAGGATAGTTGCCAATCCCTTTTAGCCCTAACCACCCGGTTTCCATTTGGGCGGGTACTCAAGTAACCGTTCTTTTAAGGGTCAGCCCCATCCCTAAAACAGCCCATACCCATTCAAGTATTCCATGTCCCGCTTCGTACACTTAAACCGCACTCCAGGACTCCTAGCCAGCCAACACCCCATTCCAAACAGCCTCCCCCTAACCCTAAATCCCTCAACCGACACGGTCCAGGGGCAACTCATTTGCCTGCCAGCCACCTCTTGCTTCCGTCAAACAATCCTCCGCCTCCCTGGCCCGCTCATTGCCGTCAGTCCCAGTCCGACCATTTCAGGCTAACCTCCGCTGGTGATGCTCCACCACTGGCCACATCCACCCTGGAGCCCGGATCCGCTGACCTCACGGCTGACTTCTCCCTGCTCAACTCCCAGACTAACTCCCGCCAGATCCGATCCGAAAACCCTAGGTTGATTCTCCCCCAAATCTCACTAAGTCTTTTTCCTGGATAATTTTGCGGCATTTTCATCGGATCACATCTCCGCACCGGCTTCGCTTTTGGGCGTAGCATATCAAATTGTTCGATTTAAGAGTAGATCATTTCATCTCATTGCACCATTTTCATTTGAGCTCATCTTGATGCCCGACATGCTGGAAGAGGGCTATGTGATGTTAGTTTCGCTTTCAATGTAACTTGCACTTTTATCATTTTTGCCATGATTAATGTGTGCACCTTATGAACTTGAGTCCTATATGTGTGTTGAACTATGCCATGCCATCTTTCCAGGGGTATATGCCATGTATTTTTGTGAGTTATGTGGTGACTAGAACAAGCATGCAAACTAGGGATGATAATGTTGTTGATTTCGGAACTTAGTGTTTTCACTAAGTCTTGTCCTCTGCTTTTTTATGCCATATGTTCATGTTGTTACAGAGAATCTATGCCATTTTTGAGCATGATTAGTAAGGGTGTTTTGAACATATGGATGTGTTATATCCATACATGCCTTTGTTGGCATTTATGGAGTAGCCTAGCATGTCATTTTTGTGCTCTACTTTTGCTTCAAAATGTTCCCGCAGATTGTTTACATGAGATTCAATTTCCACGAGGTTGTCAGAAGGATCCGGTATGCTATGATGTTGTTCTTGCCATGTATAGCTTCTATGACATGTCTTCTTGATGGGTGTATGCTTAGTTTATCATGAGATGCTCAGAGTGAGTGCATCGAGCTCACAACATGCCTACTTGATATCTGCTTTGCCATGCCCGCTTTTCTACTAAGTCCGAGATCTGAATAAAACTTGCTATGTTTACATGGGTGCCACATTTCTTATGGTCCTTTTGGCTTATGGTCAAGAAGGGACTTTTGATCTATGCTTTGAGTAGATTCATGTCATGCCTTGTTTTGCTATTATAAGTTCCTGAGCTTGTTGTTTGCTTGCTCTAAACATGCCTTCCCGATGTTAGTTTCGCATGCTAGTATTTTCACAAAGTCTGTGAACCCGATATTTTTGCACTTTCACCATGCTTGTTTGAACCTGTTTGTTGTGATTTAGCCGTAGCTCGTTGTTCCTCTTTGTTAAGCATCTCCCGTAGATCGCTGCCATATGCTTTATTTTTATGTTGGGGTGTCAGAGCATAGTTTTTTTGCATGCTAAGTAGCATCGGTCGTTAAACGCAGATTCGCTGGCCATTCTTGTTTTGTTTGTCATTTGCAAACCGGCATCCGATTCCGTGATCTTTATATTGATTTCAACCAAATCATCTCATCTTTCCAGCGCATACTTGGTTTGCGTTGATGCCTCGATCATCATTTTCCTTCCGAGCACACATATGCATTGATATCACATCTCGCATAGCATGTCATGTATTGATCATATTGCTTGTGCATTGCTCCTTGTTTGATTGTTGTTCCATTGCTTGTGTTCTTGCTTTGGGTAGAGCCGGACGAGTACGTGAACGAGGAACCTGTTGAGAACGCCACGGGATCAGGCCTTCGATAACTCGAGAACCTTGCGTAAGATGACCATACCTTCGATCATTCTATCTTTGCTTGCTAGATGCTCGCTTTTGCTATGCCTATGCCGATACCTACCACTTGCTATATCATGCCACCCATATTGCCATGTCAAACCTCTAACCATCCATGTCCTAGCAAACCGTTGTTTGGCTATGTTACCGCTTTTGCTCACCTCTTATAGCGCTAGTTGCGTGAAGATGAAGTTTGTTCCTTGTTGGAACAGAATTTTGGGATATCACAATATCTATTGTTTTAATTAATGCATCTATATATTTGGTAAAGGGTGGAAGACTGCCTTATGCCCGTGTTCTGCTCCACTCTTGCCGCCTCTAGTTTCCGGCCATACCGTGTGATGTTCCTTGATTTTGCCCTTACGCGGTTGGGTGATTTATGGGACCCCGGATACCACTTTGAATAAAACTCCTCCAAAGAAGGCCCAACCTTGGTTTTACCATTTGCCACCCACGCCTTTTTCCTTGGTTTTCGCAGCCCGAGGGTCATCTTTATTTTAGCCCCCGCGGTCCTTCGAAGTGTTGGTCCAAACCGAGCCACAAGGGCCACCTCGGGAAACTCAAGTCCGGTTTTATCAGAGTTGCCTCATCCGGTGCCTAAGAACAGATATGTGCAGCTCCTATCGGGATTTGTCGGACAATGGGTGGTCTTGCTGGTCTAGTTTTACCATTGTCGAAAATGTCATGCGAACCGATTCCAGATCGACGGTCTTCCGGAGAAGGTTTATTCCTTCGTGACCGTGAGAGCTTGTGATGGGCTGTTGGGACACCCGCAGGTATTATCTTTCAAAGCCGTGCCTGCGTTATGAGGCGATGGGAATATGTTAATGTCCGTTGTAGAAAACCCGGTTGACCTTTTAATTAAAATACATCAACCGGTGTAGTCGTGATGGTCCCTTCTCGGAGTCCGGAAGTGAACACGGTGTTGGAGTTATGTTTGACGATGTTGCTCTAGGATCACTTCTTGATCGCTACTAGCTTCACGATCGCGGCTTTCTTCTCGCCTTCTTTTGCGATTGTAGCCACCATATATGTTAGTCGCTTGTCGCAGCTCCACCTCATTACACCAGCCTTCCATTGCTTTTAAATAGTCTTGATCTCTGTGAGATTGTGAGTCCCCGTGACTCACGATTCTACCAAAACAGATGCGTACGGTGATGCCAAACAGATGGCGAATCGAGCTGGGGAATTTGATGAGGCCCTTGGTCGTTATATGTTTCATTTCCGACGACAGAGGGAGCCTAGCTAGGACGATCCGGTTGCATTTGGGGTAGTCTTTATTTTGGTTCCTAGTCGGACCTTGAGTGTAAACTAATGATGGATGTTTATTTATGTATTGTGTGAAGTGGCATCGAAGCCAACTATGTATCTTTTTCCTTATGTATTGCATGGTTGTGCGAAGATTACCTCACTATACATTGCTTTCATGCTTATGCTCTAAGTCGTGCTTCGACACGGGAGATATAGCCGATCGAGGGCGCTAAGTTGGTAATCGAGCCATCCTCACCTTAGGAGCCCCACCGCCTTCGCCCGAGTTGTGTCTAGAAAAATGTTTTGAGTCATTTAGGATTATATATATCGGAGAGTTAGAATTTTTTACCCTCACCCTTCTGCGCCTCCGTGAGGTCTCCGACGAGAAGTTTTGACTTTCCTCTCTCAAATTTCACTAAAAAATTTTAGGATCACACGGGTATCTTGGAATCGTTCCGATGGTTTTATGATGAGAACATTGTCTTGGTGCCTCCGTCGGGGTTTAGTGGAAGTGTCCCGGAGTTGAGCTCGAGGTGTTGTCGCCATAATTTTATCGCGTCTCGAATACCGAGTTTTAGACCCGACATCGAAAATCTCTTTATGCGTTCTTGGGAGATAACCCCGCAACCCAAGACAGGTGAGCACGGAGTATTGCCATGACTCGCATAACGGATGCTTTTCAAGGTTGAGGTACACGATTTCCAAGGTTTCTTGGTTATGTGTAGGATGGATAATGGATGAGGGATTGTTAGTTGGGTGAGATATATTGCTTCCCCGTATCCCCAACACCGATTGCATAACCGGAAAGTTTCGGGAGTTTATAGGTGGGATTCAAGTAGCTCTAGCACTTCTTCCGCAGATATTTGGTTTGTGATTGGGTAATCCTTACCACTTATTTGTTCCATTCATACCTTGTTTTTTTTATTTTCATTCATCAATCTCTTATCAAATGGCTTCTCACCTAATGGACGGATGTTTACTTTGGAATTCATTCGCTCATCCATGTTCAATGTTTATTGTGAAGACTATATGTTGCAAATTCTATCCGCTGATTCAACTTGTCTATCTTAATCAAGATGCTAACGGATGTCACCTCTTCAGATGGCTCCACTAACGCGTAATCCGGAACGCAAAGGATGGGAGTCGCAACCATCCACTCCATCCGCCCGAGGCATGGCAAACTTTGATGGCAACCACTAACGCCAACGCCGCTTGTTGATCCAGCGATGCAAGAGCTAACCAAGGCCAAGGCAACCAAGGGAATCAAGGTCAAGGGCGTTCTACCATCGCCCCGCCCTACCCTCAACCGCCTTTGCAATCAGCCAAAGTCTTTCAAATTCGAGGCCAGACGCCGACGATTGGCTCGTGGATATCAACAAGCATTTCGAATGCAGAATGTCGGACCCGAGGACTACGCTAAGTTCACGCCTTTTTCACCAAGGATCGCAGCTGATTGGTTCCAAGAATACAAGGATTCCGAGGAGGTCGAGTGATTACTTGGACTAATTTCGCCGGACTTTAAAGCTCACCACATTCCTACCAAGGTTGTTGAGAGCAAGCGGAGGAGTTCCCAATCTCGCAAGGCAACATGTCGGTACGAATAACATACGCTTTCAGAACTTGTTTCGCTAAACAAGACGCTCCTCGATGAAAAGAGTATGATCTATCGCCTGAGGTGGCCTTAGAGAGGATCTGCGCTAGCTCTTGTTCTTATTGAGCCTACTCAATTTGATCAATTCTACAATATGGCCCTCAAGCAAGAAGGTGCTCACTCAAGTGTGAGGCCTCTAAGAAGAGAATCAGGATTGAGTTCTTCTTTTCCTCTCAAGTGGCAAGCAAAAAGTTCCTTCCTCCTCCTCCGCCACCTTTATCAAAGAACTCTGTGGTCGGATCTTCACACCCACCCAACCCAAGCTACTGAACAAGTCTCACCTCAAGCTCCAAGGTCAAATGTCCTTATCACCGCCGCCTCAGAGGCGACCGCAACAAGTGCCAAGAAGGGTCACTATGCAACAAATGCTTCAACCAAAGGCGCCTTTCCTCCTCCTCCTCCTATGAGATCTTCACAATGCAAAGGTCAAGCATAATCCCAAGTCGCCAAGGTGAAATGATGAATGCAGCCAAGAGGATTCTTCCGACGGATAATGGGTAATCTTCGCTAATGATATTCCGCAAAAGTCTTATTTGATACCGGCATCGATTCTTTCATGTCATATCCTTTTGCATCGGCAAATTTTGACACGAGGAATTACCGAGCAATGCAAGTTGTCTCAAGCATTTGAGGTCTACCTTATTGGTTCCGAATGTCATCAAGATGGGCATTATAAATTTCGTTTTCCAATGGTCCTTGGTGACTCGGATATTGATCTAATTTCGATGGATGGCTTTCAAAGACAAAGCTCAACTTGATTGTGCCGCCAGAAATTCAATTGACACACCCTTCCGAGGATGTTATCATCTATGCCGCCGTGATTGAAACCATTCGGTTGTTTTTCTTAATGAGAGGGCGAGTTGGATGCTATCTCTCGATTCCACTGCTTAGAGTACCAAGATGTCTTTCCAAGAGCTTCCGTATGCCTCCGATCGCCAATTCATTATCGATCTTGAGCCTAGCATCAACCCGCTTTGCAAGCCGCCCTTACAAGATTGGACCCAAGGAGCTGAAAGAATTGAAGAAGCAGTCGATGAACAAGAGCGTCTGGGTTTGATCGATGAAGTTCATCTCCATGGGGATGTGGAGTTCTTTTGTCCGAAGAAGGATGGCACGGACCGACTTTGCCGACATCGCCATTGAACAAGAAGACAATCAAGAACAAGTATCCACTTCCCAACATCAATGAGCTATTCGAGCAACTCAAAGGTGCTAAAGTATTCTCCAAGCTTGACCTCCGAGGGTTATCATCGATTCGGATTCGTGAACAAGATATTCCCAAGACAAGATTCGTAATGCTTTGGTTCTTATGAATATACCGCATGTCTTTCGCCTTGTCAATGCTCCTCCACCATTCTCTCGCATGATGAACTTTATCTTCAACCCCTACACCAATGATTTCGCCTTTGGTGTATCTCGATGATATTTTGGTCTTCCAAGAACAAGGTGATCATGCCAAACATTTGCGACATGCCGACAAGCTCGAGAGCATCAATTTATGCAAGTTTTCCAAATGTGAGTTCCGCTTGATGAAGTTCTTTATCTTGGTCACATCATCTCCTCCAAGGGCATCGCTGTTAATCCCGAGAAGGTGTCTTCGCCTGAATTGGGAACCTCCTGTAATGTCAAGGGCCCCAGCTTTTTTGGGCTTGCAAGCTATTGTCAAGATTCATTGAGAATTTCTAAGATTGCAAAGCCTCTTTCCAACCTCCTCCGACATGTCAAGTATGTCCGACACCGAGTGTGATGTCGTCAATACCCTCAAAGAGAAGCTAGTTACAGCCATGTCTTGACTCCTCCCGATGAATCCAAGCCATTCAAGTTTCTCGTGATGCTTCCTTGCAAGGTCTCGTGTGTTAATGCAAGAGAAGAAAGTTGTGGCCTATACCTCTCGCCATGAAGCTCAACGAAAAGAACTACCCCACTCACGATCTTGAGTTATGGCTTGTCCATGCATTGATAACATGGAGACATCTCTTGTTGGGAAGGAAAGTGGACATTTTCACCGATCACAAGAGTCTCAAGTATATCTTCACTATACCAAACCTCAACCTCAGTAAACTCGATGGGTCGAAATGATTCAAGAGTACAATCCAAGTATTGAATATACCGCAAGGCGAATTGGATTGCAGTATGCTCGAGCGAAAGGCTTATTGCAACAATTTTAATTTCAAGCCCTTCCAACCGGATCTTTGTGAAGCTTTCCCAAACTGAATCTTCGTTGTTCTCAGGTTTTCTTGCCAACCTCATAGTCTTCCTTCTTTGAAGATCAAATTGGAGGCACAACTCCGGATGCCATGGTGAAGAAGGTGAAACGTGGTATTGACAAGGGCATTTCAAATACAAGTGCTATCGCTTGATGACAAAGACACTTTTCTTCGAGGATCGAATTGTCGCTCCTAAAGGCGATCCGAGAAAAGTCATCATGAATGAGGCACACAATTCCTCCTATCCATTCATCCCGAAGTACAAGATGTACCATGACCTCAAGCAACAGACAGGACTCGAATGAAGCAAGAAATTGCTCATTTCGTGAATGAGTGTGATGTCCGAGGGTGAAAGGAACACCAAAGACCAGCCGGTTCCTCCAACCTCTTGCTATTCCGGAATGGAAGTTTGATCATTAAGAGATGGACTGACGGATTCCCTAAGTCCAAGCGGGAAATGATGCTATCTTCGTTGTCATTCAAGCTTACTAAAGTGGCTCATTTTCTTCCTCCAAAGAATCTATCACATCAGCTCACCGGCAGAGCTATACACCTGAATTGTCTCCTTGCACGGATTCCGAATTGATCTCTTCGACTGGGAAGCATCTTCACTTCTAAGTTCGGGACTTCTTTCGAAGGCCATGGGCACAAACATCTGCTTTCAAAGACAGCTTTCCATCCTCAAACAAGTGGCCAAGTCGAGCGAAAGTAATCAAACCTTGAAGACATGCTCGGGCTTGTGTCATTTCCTTTGGCATGAAGTGGAAGAGTGTCTTCCATATGCCGAAGTTCTCCTACAACAACAGCTTCGTTAGTTCGCAAGGCCCCATTCAAATTCTATGGCGAAAGTGTCGATCTCTCAATTGGTCCGACACGGTGAACGCCAACTTGGCAACGACTTGATCACGTGGTCAAGAAATGTGCAAAGTCATTCGTGAGAATCTTAAAGCCGAATCGCGCCGTAAGGGCTATTTGATGACAAGAACCATGATGTGGCTTTTGAAATCGGAGACCATGTCTACCTCCGCCTCTCCAATGAAAGGCACTCGCCGCTGGTATCAAAGGGAAGCTTGCCCCTAGATACGGGGTCCTTTCAAGATCATTGGCAAAAGAGGCGATCTCGCCTATCAACTTGAGCTTCCATCCAATTTTGCAAACGGCACGATGTGTTTCACGGTCACACCTTCGCAAGTGCTTCAAGATTCCTGAACGCACTATCAACTTTGAAGAAATTGACTCCAAGAAGATCTCTATCATGAACACCCCTGTTATTCTTGAAGAAACCGAGCTAAGACTCGCAATAAGTCAATCAAATTCTCGAAAGTAAAGTGGTCACACCATTCACCGAGAAGCCACCTAGAGCGCGAGGATCACCTCCGTTCCGAATATCCGAGTTCTTTCACCTAGATCTCGGACGAGATCCTCTTGTAGTGGTGGAGTGTTGTAACACCCGGATGTAACTTTCCATATTTGTAACTCCAACTCTTGCCATTTTCATATGTGTATGATATTCCCTCCGTGGTTGGGTTTTGTTTTCGCTTTTGCTTTTGTTCATGTCATGCATCTCATATCATGTCATCATGTGCATCTCATTTGCATACGTGTTCGCCTCATGATTCCGAGCATTTTCCGCTGTCTGCTTTTGCAATCCGCACTTATGTTCCCTGGCCCCTTTTACATTTTTCTGCAGGGTGTTGAACATTGTCGAATGGACCGAGCCTTGCCAAGTGGCCTGGTTTAGCAACCGAGACCATTGCAAGTTTCGGGTCATTTGGAGTTCGCTTTGTACTCCAACGGTTAACCGGACTCGCAAAGGCCTATTTTAAGTTGCAGCCCAACATCCTCCAAAACAGCCCATTAACCCATCTAAGTCACCCATGCTCTCCGCGTCGGATCACGATCGGTGGGCGAAAACCGACTCCATTTGGACTCTCCTAGCTACCTCTATGCCTATATATACACCCCCATTCCAAATTCTGATCCTCCCCTAACCCTAAAATCCCAGATCCGGGCCACCGGACGTCCGACGGTCGGACAACGCACTGCCACAAGACTACCTCGACATTGGCCACGCACTTGGCCAAGAAGTTCTGGCCAAGCCCACATGGCTGCATGCCGCCATTTTTCCTCCTCCAAGGCCCGGCCGGCCTTCCGCCTCGCTTGTTGCCGGCTGCTGGCTCGGCTCACTGCCACCTCACCGGCCTAACCTTCCGGCCCGGTATGCTCGCATCACCAGCTGGGCTATCACCAGGCGAGTCCGGATCCGCCGCCTACGCTCCCTCTCGCCCAAGCTCAACTCCGCGACTCGAACTCCCGCGCCTGATCCGATCCGAAAAAACCTTAGGTTGATTCTCCCAAATCTCACCGTTTTTCCGTGATAATTTTGTGGCATTTTCATCGATCACATTCTCCGCACCCGGCTCGCTTTGGGCGTGTAGCATATAAAATCGTTCGCTCAAGAGTAGATCATTTCATCTCATTGCATCATTTTCATTTGAGCTCATCTTGATGCCCCAAATACGTGGAAGAGGGCTATGTGATGTTAGTTTCGCTTTCAACAGTAACTTGCACTTTTATCATTTTTGCCATGATTAATGTGTGCACCTTATGAACTTGAGTCCTACATTGTGTTGAACTATGCCATGCCATCTTTCCAGGGGTATATGCCATGTATTTTTGTGAGTTATGTGGTGACTAGAACAAGCATGCAAACTAGGGATGATAATTTGTTATTTCGTGAACTTAGTGTTTTCACTAAGTCTTTCCCCTTATTTTTATGCCATATGTTCATGTTGTTAGAGAGAGATCTATGCCATTTTTGAGCATGTGAGGGGGTGCTGCACATCCGCTGCATGTTGAGGGACCAAGGAGTACCGAAGCGGAGACAAAGCTCAAAAAATGGAACAACAAGTTTTCAAGTGCTAAGGATGGTGGAATGCGGACTCAACGCCAACCAGATGATGATCTGGAGTTAACTAACAACCACAAGCCGGACGCCAAGAACATTTTGGAGACCATCTTCAAGCTTCATGAGAAAATCAACACCTCCAAGCCCACATCTATGACTCGCAAAACCAAACTGTGAGTATGAATATAGATTCAAGAGGACGAGTTTGGTCAGCAGATTTGAGGATCCCGGGACTCGATCATCCTTCTATGATGGTGAGCCTATGCCTTGAAGATGCACGACAAGCCTACATCATCAACAACTCCATCATCACCACCTCCGAGGAACTAATCACATGGGTATGGGCACCCCTTGGCAACCGCAAGCTTGGGGAGGTGCCCATCGTATCACCATCACACTTCTATATTTACAGCTTTATTTAGTTTGATCCTTTTGGTAATATCTTGATCTAGTAGAAGAAAGTTTTGTAGGAATGAGTTTTGAGTTTTGCTTTGTGATCCCTCTATGTAATCGAGTCCGTGAGCTATATATAATAAAGATTAGTGTTGAGTCAAGGGCTTTGCTATCTTGCTATGATCTTGAGAGAATAAAAAGAATAAAAAGAAATAAAGAGATCATATTGATCTTATGGAGAGTAATGACTTCACATATAAAGAGGATGATGATTAAAAGTTGTTGAGAGTTGGCAAACATAGTTTTGGTCATCGTTGCAATTAATAGGAAGTAATAAAGAAAGAGAGGTTTTCACATATAAATATACTATCTTGGACATATTTTATGATTGTGAGCACTCATTAAAGTATGACATGCTAAATAGTTGATGTTGGACAATGAAGACAACGTAATGGTTTATGTTTTCTCACATCTCAGTTAAAGTATATTGTCATGGATCATCCAAACATGTTGATTTGCCTTTTCCCTCATGCTAGCTAAATTCCTTGCACCAAGTAGAGATACTACTTGTGCTTCCAAATATCCTTAAACCCGCTTTTTATGAGAGTCCACAATAGCTACCTATGGATTGAGTAAGATCCTTCAAGTAAGTTGTCATGTTGCATGCAATAAAAATTGCTCTCTAAATATGTATGACTTATTAGTGTGGAGAAAACAAGCTTTATACGATCTTGAGATATGAAGTAATAAAAGCGATTTGATCAGATAATAAAGGTCCATATCGCAAGTGGCAACATAAAGTGACGTTTTTTGCATTAAGATTTTGCATCCAACCAAAAAGCACATGACAACCTCTCGCTTCTCCTCAAGGGCCTATCTTTTACTTTGTCTTACATCAAGAGTCATGATGATCTTCACCTTTCCTTTTTATATTTTATCCTTTGGCAAGCACTGATGATCTTCACCTTACCAATAATGTATTATTCTCATATCTGCTGGCCCTATATAGGAGCCGACGGCGATTAAACCACCACCTACCTCCCGATCCCCAACTCCTCCTCTGCTGCCGCCTCCATCCCCGCCGCACCTCCTCCTCCTCCCCCCACTGGCCGTCCCTCCTCCCGCTGCAGGCCCGGCCTTCCTCCCGCCGTGCGCCCGCCTCGCTGCACCGCCTCCCTCCCCCGTGGCGCCGCCTCCTCCCCGCTGCAGGCCACCTCCCTCCTCACAGACCGCCACCTCCTCCACCTCGCCGGCCGCCTCACTCCCAGCCTGTGCACCTCTCTTCTCCGCCCTTCGCTAACGCCGCCAGTTCGCTCGCCCCACGCTGGCCGCAGCCAGCCTCTCGTCTTCATCTCTGCCGCATCGATCACCACCATCAATCGAATCACTTCTACGCCGGTCATCGCGACGGAGCTCGCTTCCCATCCTTTGAGCGATCCACATCTCGCCCACTCCCATCCGCCAGCAGCCCCATTTATGAATACAAGGACGACGTGGTCGCATGCCTGGCCGCGGGCGTGTTTCGCCATCCATATTGATCAAGAAGTTAAAACGGTGGTCTGCCGTAATAAAAATTTAAAATATGTCGTGGTTTGTGGGGAGGTTCGCCACCGCCGGGTGGCACCATTCTAGCACCGACAGGACGCGCCCTTCAAGATTACGATGTCGGCAGCATACCGCCTCTTGTGACTCGCCGCTATTCCTCATCTTGCAATCAAGCGATCGATGATGGAGCCGCCACTTCGCCATAACCCCACGTGTGATCTTTTCTTTCTTTTCTCTCAAATTATGAAAACTTGGGTTTGTTCTGTTAAAAACACGCCGAGATACGCGAGCCACCTCATCAATGTAGTAAGTACTCAAGATTAATTCAAAACGTGGTCCGCTCGAATAAAAGAAATGATAGAAATTCAAATTGTAAAGTTCACAAAAAAAGAAACCCCATGAAAATCTCGCTTAGTAAGTACCTCGGTACAAGTCGTAAAATGAGAGAAGTTCGTAACAACGTTGTCAAAAAATGTCGAGTTAAAAAAAGAAACAAAACAAACACATTTTCTTTTTGAATAAAATATAATTCAGTTCGATGATACAAACCATACAAGTAATAGGCTATTTATAGTAAACCGCTGAAAACTTATGAAAAAATATTACCCAAAAAACAGAGCAAAAGTCTAGTTAGTGAAAACATGCTTAGTACAAACCCATGCAAGCATCAAGATAAGTAACTTTTTGGAACCATTCAAAATTACTCTACAAAAAATAGCTCAATACAAACATACACATGTATCAAGACGACTACTCTTTTGCACAAGAAAATAGGAAGATACGCCATGCCGTGATTCTAAATTACTCTTAAACGGTTATAAGTAGAGAAAACGCTCAACATGACTAAGTTTCGTTTCGATAGCTATCCAACGGTATATTATTTGCTATATTTCGACAAACTTTTTAAAAAATCGCGTCAAAATCAAATTCGACCGATTCAATTCATTTTAAACCGTAAGGAATTAGAAAACATTTCTATACGAAAACGCTATGCATTTTCCATAGATTTCCAATGTCGATCATTTGTGTCAATCCAAAATCAGGCAAAAAAACGCAAAAAATACGCTTTCACCTGTAATTTCACCGCTTTTCAAATTACTTTTAAATCATATAGAATTAGAAAACAATACATATATGGAAGATGCGGATTTTCACCAAATTTTCAACGCCATCTTATTTGCTCAATTCTACAAATGGTTTGAAAATTGAGTCCAAAATACGACCAGATTTTCGTTTTGAAAAAATGTTTTTTCTAAACCGCTTTAAACCACAATGATTTTGCAAAATGTTCAATATTTGAAATATGGTTGTCAAGAGTTTCAACGATATATTACACGCCTGCTCCGACAAAAAATTACAAAAAGTTTTTGAACTAAAGAAGACGATCTGTTAAACACAATCGAAAGCATCACCAACCGCTTGCTAACATCAAGACAATCACGTGAAAACGCTGGCCTCAAAAGGGTAATGTATAATATTCATATAATGTATAATGTATATATATATATATATATATATATATATATATATATATATAGGGTGGGTCTATTATGATAACACCCTTAAGACCTTATTCACACACCAAAACACCTTATTCACACCATACCGCAGCCGCCTCCCTCCCGATTTTATCATGCAGGCAAGCTGTATAGCAGCCGCTTCTTCCTCCCGGTTTCAGGCGCGGCGGCTCGAGAGATGCCGCCTTCCTCCCCGTCACATGCAAGTAGCCTAGGCTAGCCGCCCCTCCCAAATTTCATGCGCTGCCGGCAAGACGCCGCTTCTCCTCCCGCGGGCGGGTGCAGCAATGACGCTTCCCTGCCGCCTTCGGCTTCTTCCGCTGCAGTGCACCGCAACACCACTTATCGGCCTTCTTCCATGGCAAAGAAATTTCAGAAGCACGCATCAACTCCTCCGTCCCGCAATTAGTCTAATTCATCGATGTGGGTTGGTGCCGCTTTGACATCAAACCATTCGAAAGTAAGGAGGAGGTGCGCAAGGTTGCTTCATCCATCAGAGCTTGGAATAAGTCCGATCAACCTTCAGAGTAAATCCTCCCCGCTCACATTGAGCAACGCCCGACAGCCCATGAACTTCAAGGGCGTGGACCTGACGCGAACGCGGAAAGTCAGGCAGTGATGAGAGAAGGAACTCCGTAAACGCAAGAAATCATCGTGATCACGAGGTAAGAAGTACACTTCCTATACCATCTCATCAGAAGTTATCATACACAAATCAAGACAAGCAAGACATCGCGATTATGCAAAGACAAAACTTATGCAAAGGCTTGCTCATTGTTGTGTGGGAAAATGCAAGACGCTTGTATAGGTTCATTACGATAACGATGCAAAGGCGGTTGCTTCCGCCTCCCTTGAGGGGTGATGCAATAACTTGCAATGCTTCGGTAGCATTCATTTTGAACACATTGCGCTCGTGATGATTCGGCCATTTAACTCGACAATGCAGCTCGGTCATTTTGTGCAAGGAGATGACGTTTCAAATAGATAAAATGCCGCAAGATAGTTTACAAAGACGAGAACAACAACTTTCGAAGAGTGGATATTCTTCCGACAGATATATCGGCCGGGTTACCCCGAGATTCCTCATGGATTCTTCACGACGACAAAAGGTGCAAGATTTCCACAAGAAGATTTTTCCCAGAAGAAGATGTAGTTGAAGATGACGATGATGTCACATTCGCTCCCTAAGGCACTCACCAACGCGATGATGAAGACGATGACGATGAAGATGAGCCGATAACAGCTTCAACCCAGAGTATAAGCACGAAGTTCACTACATTTGGACAACCGTCCAACAGATAATGATGATGTAGTTGAACACTATGTTGC
The DNA here is from genome assembly GCA_021437245.1 of Aegilops speltoides. Classification (NCBI taxonomy): domain Eukaryota; kingdom Viridiplantae; phylum Streptophyta; class Magnoliopsida; order Poales; family Poaceae; genus Aegilops; species Aegilops speltoides. The sequence goes on along the minus strand of JAHHZJ010006776.1, from coordinate 56,807 downwards.
AAAGCAGATGATGATTATGTCTATGGGTGTGCCACCGCCCAAAATTTTAAAACCAATCCACCGAGGCATCACACAACACCGGATTACCACCACGCCCACCCGCCGCACCCCAAAACAGCTCGGCCCACCGCTGCACAAAAAACAGAGCTCCAACTGCATCTGCAGATCAACTTCGATGTCGCGACCACCAACTGCGTTCTCGCCAAAAGTAAAGAGCATGTACAAATCCTCCTCAATCTATCACCATGAGATCCTCAACTACACACATCCGCTATAACCCCGCCATGTCCAATACAACCCAAGAAATGCAAACACCATCAAAGCTAACGACTCACACACATGTAAGTTTATGGTCCTAAAAATAAAATAGTTGCAAACCATTCAGATAACATTGCAAAGGCACACCGATATTTCTGTGAGCTTTGGCTAGAACATTGCAAATGCTTTATTAAACTCAGATGCACTCCTCGATTCAAAAAAATGTAATGTAACAAATTTTCATATAGCATTTCAATTAATGCAGATAAAACATGTCCGCCAACCTCGCATCAGCCGAATGAAGTTCACCACGCATTTAAAAGGCATGGGACTTTACAACAATTATGCAAGATGTGGTTTGGTATAACGAAGAGGGCAAAACACAGACAAATGCCTACATTGTCTCGCCAAGAGAAGGGGTCCACAAGCAGTCAGGTCAAATTATCACCGCACGAAGACATCAAAAGGATTGGCTGCAATGCAAAGATTAGAGTCAAAAAAGGAAGGATGGCAAATTTGTGATAGAAATGGTTCAACTCAACCACAATCACAAGATGCCGGAAAGCCCCGGATGCTTTGCACACGCGATTGCACTAAAAAGACGATCCTTTGATAGACCGCTTAGTGAAAGACATGCAACCGACAACCACACACATGCTCAGATGATGTCGACGCTGTCAGCAGATGTCCGGTGGTCTAAAGACATGGGACATACTAGCCACATCGGGTAAACAGTAAGCACGTAAGAGCATATCTCTTGAGCATTCTCGTCTCAGAATTATTCCTCTTGGTGAGATAAGTATGAATTGTCTATGAAAATGCAGAAATGTGTTTGCCGTGAGAAGAGTCTCAAGATGATGTCAAGAAACTTCAATTTCTTCGAGAAAATGCAAAGGATAAACCCTGGTTCTTCTATGATTATGACATTGATGCATAAACCGTAAGAAACGCTCTTTGGGCAAACGCAAGTTGCAGAGGATCGTATGAAGATTTTGGAGACCGCTACATTTGACACGACGATAAACTAACAAATTCCACATGTCACCGAGTGTTTGGGGGTGAACCATCATCTACAGCACTATATTTGTTGTCGTGAGATAATACCATCATTTGAGTGGGTCAAAATTAATCTTGATGTCACAACAAGCAAAATAAAAACACCTCAAGATATTTACGCTTTTGTTTTGTTTTGTGCACTTACATTTCTTCCATCTGCCTTGCAAACACACAAACAACTTAATAAAAACACGCTTTCTTTCGCATCAAATAGCTTCTCGATGAAGGCAAGATTAAAAACTATCCTCCCAAAAACTCGATAAGCCGTGGTCGGCATATCATGAAGAAGCATAAGGACCACCTCGCTTTGTCAGAGCGCACGAGAAGCTCAAGGATCTAACTCAATGCAAGGTCGAACCACCCACTAATGCCGCTTTAATTTGAACGAAGCATGGAAGAACCTCATTCGTGAGGTATAACTTGCAAGACGATTAAGTGATGAATTCACTGTGGGATGACAGCACGAGTGGATCTCACCATTACAAGGAAATTTGTCAGGTTTCGATGACTTCCACACGAGAAGCGAGAGCATGAACCGTGACATCAAGAAAAATTTGTCGTGGAGAAGCATGATTCCATCCGCTTGCTCGCCAGGGACAAGTGCATTCACACCAGAAGGCCGCCGAGCACGCAGAGACAAGAGCAAATGAGGTAAACAAAATGTCAATCAAAAACTGCTTAAAAATATGAATAAAAACAAACAATTTTTTCATTTCTCGATCGTAATAAAGGCATTTGTGATCATGCAAATGAGGTAAAAACAACAACAAAGTTTGGTTTCAAGTTCATTTATCAAAAGTGTATACAAGAGCAAGGTTTGCAGATTTCAAAGAAACGCCATCAGAGTAATCGATTCGAGAGCGTAATGCTGCCCCGAGAACCCGATAAAGTATCTAGTACACCACTACAATGTGATCGGATGCATTGGCAAGGCATAATTTCCAAGTGGTCACGATGAAGAGAAAGGTGTCTCACTAATGTGAGTGCATCAGACACACACAAAGTGAGACTCTTAACAAAAAAAATTTAGATTCTCATAGTCATGCACGAAGCTAACTTATCGAATTTAAAAGTACATATGCATGTGTAATTCACTAAACCAAATGAAGTTCGCTTTTAAAAATGAACAAATAATGAAAAATATATGTTTACTAATTTCATGCGCCACTTACAACACAAAAAATGTTTTTGTCTCAGCAGCTCTTTCAAGGCCCATGTCTTATGCATGCTTTCTCATTTGAGAGTACTCAACATTCCCGAGGTGTACATCATGAAGAGATACACCCGTAACGCAAGATCGATGCAATGTTTGGATGTAAGAGACTACGAACAAACAAAGACCAGATGGAACCTCGCTTTGAGAAAATTGTCGACAGAAACAACAATGGACCTTGCAAACAGAGCGACAAGGTCGACGTTGGGTGCCACAGAGTTGTCTCTATGAGGGCACCGATAGAGGAAGTTGACGTAAGCTCAACGAAGAAGAAGAAGCAAAGAAACTAAAGCAAGCAGAGAAATACCAACATGACAATAAAGACGAGCAAGAAGAAAAAATCTAACATTTGAACCGTGCTATCAAAGAAACATTTTCCACCTCGCTTCAAAACACAAGAAGAAGAAAGGGGGGAGACGAAACCAAAAAGGTGGCATCCAAGGAGAAAAATGATGAGAAAAATAAGAAGCCATACCGAAATGGATAAAGGATGGTCGCCCACGGGAGAAAGAATGTGCGTAATATGTAATGAAGTCACGCCACAATTCCGTGACGTGAAAAAGACATGAACAAGAAAAACGAGGACATGGAGATGCACAACAAAACAGAAATTCCACTCACAACACTAAGAAATGGACGAAACCGAGACGTTGTAGCATCCGCAAAAAGAGGAAGAGACACAATGCAAGAACCTGCCCCAAAAGAAAAAGAAAAGATCGAAAATGAGGAAGACGAAGAAGGTGAGATCAAAGAAGAATATGATGACACAACCGAAGAAGAAATGGCTTATGAAGAAGCAGATGGAGAAGAGGAGGAAGAAGAAGAGAGTGAATAGGACGAAGAACGAAGAAATCAAGATACAAAGGGCTTATGAAGGTACGATGATGAAGATGATGAAGAGGAAGAAGAGAGTGAAGAGATCAAGAGAGTGAAGAGGATCAAGAACATGAAGAAACAATATCAACAAGACCACCACGAGGAAATGCTTCAACCAGCTGGAGGATCAAAGAAGGATGCAGCTTCAAAGATCGAAAACGAAACCACCATCAACCAAAGACGGGATCAAAGAAGGATGCCTTTCACCATCGAAAACGAAGTGCCAACAACCAAAGACGCTGGGAGCAAAGAAGGATGCAGTCCACATCGCTGAAAAACAAAAAGCAGCCATCAACCAACAAGCTGGGAGCAAAGAATGATGCAGTTCACGCCACTGAAAAACGAAGGTACCATCAACCAAATACAAGGGGAGAAGAAGGATGGCACTAAAACGAAGCAGCCATCAACCAAAGACGCGAGGGGCTACAAACACAAAGGTGCAGAGACAAGAACCAAAGAACACCGCCATGGAAAACAAAACAAAGTGCAACATTAGACACCTACCAACAACAAGCAAAGGAAGAAAGTTAACGACCAAATAGATGATAGACATTCACTTGCAAAAATGCAAGACGCTTTGAACTATCATGCAAGATCAGACTAACTACATGTAGTACACACCATGCAAATTAGGAAAAATATGGAAACATGTAATGCTCACCGACATATAAGGCTTCACATATTGTAACCATGCAAACAGAAATTTACCGTTGAATAATAATTGAAGCGTTCAGATCACAAAAGTGCTTATTACAAAACACATCACAAAGATGAAAAGCATTCAACACGCAGTATACTTATTACAAATCAACCTCATATTCTTAGCCAATCACGCCAAACGTGATTCTAACAAGACGATCCTCGAAGTTCAAAGAAGTTGAGGACAACAACTTGCTCGACTTCAGCCGCTTATCAATGACAAATTCTTCCACCTTTGTGCGCATAATACCGCCCATCAACGCTTAATCGACTTGGCTGGTTTAAGGTATCCATTACTAAGAACAACTTCAAGAATTTTTCTTCTTGAGCCACACATACCTAATAAATTCACCGAGGAATTTTCAGAAAAATAATAAAACTGCTTTGAGAACGAAACTAGCAAAGACAATTCTCATGTTTTGAATAGAGATAGATGAAGTGCACAACCGTCCAACAAGTAGTACATATAAAACGCTTTCAATATGCAAGATGGAACTTATATATGCCTTTTCAACAATCATGAAGTGCTATAGACTAGCTACATGTAGTACACACCATACAAAATTGAAAAAAATGTAGAAATATGAAGTGCTCACTAATATATAAGCAATTCACATACTCTAACCTCAGAACTAAAAACATAAGCTACAACCACACGAGGAAAAAACAAGAAAATAAGAACACATTGCAAGACACTTCAAAAACACAAAGAAAAAAGTGCATTCCTAAAATACTACAAGTTCAGATACAATGGAATTATACAAAAAACACTAAGAAAAAAATCATATCTAACTAAACATACCATCTTGTAGTGAGTCTCCACATCCGCTGGCGAAGTCGATGGACAAAAGGACTCGCGGCGCCAAGGCCACGCGAATAAAATAGAATAGAACGCGCAATACGCTGATCCGCCCATATCCAATCCTTCCGGAATATCTGCACTATATGCAAGCCGCCGCTCGCCTACCAATACCTTCCAACGACGAAAGCACGACGGTCTCCGCGAGCAAGCTAAATAATTGCAAAGACGTCAAGCACACCACAACCATGGCCACAAGAGAAGAGATACGACAGGGCTCGGAGCCATCGCAACAAAAACCTAGAGAAAGGAGAGAACTTATGCTAGAGGAGAAAATGAAATGCAAACGAAGGGTATAAGTTAGCCTTCATTTATACAAGAGGAATGCAAAAAGGTCAAAACTTAAAATTAAAGGGGACTTAATGGAAATTATGTTCCCAAGAATAAAGGACAATCAATGAAAGCTTATGTTACCAAAGAAAGAAGAACGGAAAAAGAAGGTGTACTTTGACTTCAGAAATTCCCACGAACAAAACCACAGATCATTAAAAAATAATACTCTAAAAAATTATAATCCACGGACCATTTTATGTGTGCAGTTCTCCAAATTTGTACCAAGTAGTTCACTATATGTGTGCATGAAGTGCAGTACGTGCTTTTTGGCACAAAGAAGGATGCACGCAGTGCAAGATGTACACCTCGCAAAGACGTAACTATGATTTAATGCAACACAGACACTAAGAAAAAAAGGATACAAAAGATGAAAACAATAAAGAAAATGATACCAATGTCAGGTACAAAAATGTAGCCGAGAAAATGTGCAAAGATATGCGGCACATGCAAGATCAAACTAAATGAATGCAGCACGATGATTTACTAAAAAATTGACCACCCAGTGCTACAGTGCCCCACCAATCTCGTGAATAGGTCTCGCACCCACGTAAGGGGAGTCGCCTGAGCCACAAAGGTATGGGGCCGATTGCACATGGGCCCACAAGTCATAGAGCATATAGCTACGAGCCGTGTATAAGCACCCAGATAAGTATACGGAGGAGTTCGACCAAGATGCCTCGCCAACGTAAAAAAGTCGGGCCTTTCCGCTAGCTTATGTGGGACTAAACATTAGGACGACATACAAATAAACGGAACCAAGCTGCGTTTCACAGCCGACTTTGACCCAAGTATGTATATAAACTAGTTTAACAAAGGCCCAACAAGGCCGACTAAGAAAAACAATAAAAAAAGGGGACCCCACCCCTTCTTCTACCCATCCCGCATCAACATTGCAAAAACAAGCAAAAACAAGATGCAAGACGAGTCAGAACAATACAAGGCACTACTTTACACGATGAAAGGCGGTATGGCAATCTAGTTCCGACACCCCTACACGATAAATAAACTCAAAATAAAGAAGTACGACATGTATACACAAGTGCAAGATCAATTTAGATGATGCAATTCAGACTATATTATAATGCGCCTCATTATCGCACAGATGCATCTACAAAACGAATAAAACGCTCGAATAAAAAAAGGTGATGTTTAAAAATGTGCCGATCAAAAAACAAACAAACCAACCTTAAAAACACGTCAAGATACATACACCCGACGGAGCAGCCCATCGCCACAAGCCCACGATCACAGATGCAAAACTAACCCACGATCCGCATACAACCGTGATCATCGCCATGATCGTAGGCCATCCGACGAGGCCATCCCACCTCCCGCTTTAAATTGCACCTCGCCAAAGGCCTTTCATCCACATCCACAACAACACAAGTATCCATTGCGCCCCACCATCGGGCGATGACGCTCACCGACGAAAGTACAAGGGCGATAACGCTGGAGGCGCACGGCAACACCAAGTTGCACGCCATCCACACCAACAACAAGAAGCAGATGGCGATCACCTCGCAAGAAGACGAAGCGCCACTCAGCCTCCAGCCACCACAAGATCGCCGGATTGATCTCGAGTACGACAACGACCGGTTGACGCAGAACCCGCCGCCATTTCTCCATCGGCAAGAATCACCCGGCTGTTTTCCAAATGAGCGACATCGAAGGTGCACCGTTCGACAACTCGCCGACCCTGTGTACACCTTTTGCGTGCTTCCATCAACGGCGACAAAACCAGTCGAGCGTTAAACCGAGGTCGCCAACTTGCCGACATCCGGCGAGGAGGGTGCTCGACGCAACCAAGTTGTTGACTCGGAGACGCCTCCGGTGCTCATCGATTTATACTACAAAGAACATGAAGAAGAAGATCACCGACGCCGAAAGCACTACGGGCCATCTCGCTCGTTTAGAGGCACATCGAGTACGCTGCAAAGGACGCCACGCAGCGCGACGAGATATGGAACCGCATCACCTCACTCAGCCGCTCTTTGCGGCAAAGCCGAGAAGGAGGAGCCACCCAACAAGCGCCGCCGAGAGCCGGGCATGGGAAGAGCCTAACCGAAGAAGAAGATGGTGCCGCCAGAGCCAAGAATGCCGTTTTTAGAATTATCATCAAATTTGCTTTGTGTTGTTTCTTATGTACGTTAGTTTGCTTGTGTGTCAACCTAGTTTGCTTGCCATGCACAATCGCTTGTAATGATGAACTCGATTATGTTAGTTTGCTTCTCGCCAACTTAGTTTGCTCGTGATGAAATTGTCGCATGTAATGCAAACAGACGATGTAGTAAGTTATGCATTTAATGCAAAGACAATCGAATTTGTTTAATGAAGTCTTAACATACCCAACAAAGCAAAGGTACCTAACATAAATTTCAAAAAAGGAATACATATAAATACAAATCCTAAGTACACGAAGTACAAAATGTAACCATAATGAGTGAAGTATGTATGATTTACAAAGGCACTCATACATTGGGGAAAAAGATTAACTCGACAGCAAAAACACGAAATAAAAAATGACAATCAGACATGCAAGACGCATGCGATACAATGCAAGATATAACCCCGATCAATGCAAAGGCACACTCCAACATTGAAAAAAAACACAGCGTAAATATTAAAAGTAATAAAAATTGACCACATAGGCACCGCCCCACCTCCCAGATAGGTCTACGCCTACGTATATTAGTCGCTCGAGTCACAAGGCATGGGGCGGGTTGCACATGGGCCCACAGTGTCATAGAGCATATAGCTACGAGCGCCTGTATAAGCGCCAGAGATAAGTATACAGAGGAGTTCGAACGGTATGCCTCGCCCAGCTTATAAACAAGTCGGGCGCGCTTCTTGCAAGCAGGTGGGACTAAACATTAGGACGACACACAACGACCAGAACTACCGTGTCACAGCTTAACCGGCCCAATTACATCTTCACTACTGTAACACAGTACAACAACAAAGCCTACTAAGAAAAAACAATACGCTCAAAAATAAAACATTAAAAAGAAAAATGACAAACATTTTTAAATGAATAACAACAAAAAAATAAATGTAAAGGCCAAGACTATAAGAATATTAATAAATAAAACGCAAGAAGCCCAATGTCAACATACAGATGCAAATCGACGACAACAATGCGCTTCCAAGTGGAAGCATTTTTTTTTCAATTGCGCTATTCGCCAAGAATGCAAGATGGTCAAATAAGAATGCAGCCCACATTTAAACAAAACACCGACAACCCTAGCCACATTACCTCCATCCGCACAAACGCTGTATACCACAAAGATCAAGAAAAGAAAAGAAAGAACACCATCAAGAGAAGAAAAAGTACATCTGTTCAATGAAACTGCAGAGACTTACTTGGTCCCGAGCAGCTAAGCTTCGATAGAAAAGAAGTGCATCGACTTGGACAATCGACCGAAAACACAATCATCACATTTTCCGACAGCCAAGGCCAATACATAGATATAATCACAAAAAAGAGGCGATTTACATTCCGATTTCCAACGACTAGCAAGAGCCTCCTCATAGCGTAACCTCTCGGCAGCTTGCCACATAAACTTAAAACAGAGCCCCACCATGCTACCGCCTCCACCTCTCCCACGCCCCGCCAAGGCAGCAGAGAAAACACAACCGCTTCTTCCCCAAAAACCCATTGCATCTTCTTCTCCGCCTTCCTTTCACTAACTCTCTATAACAAACACCGAGAACACACGAGAATCATGGCGGATGCACCTCGCAACCAGCAAGTTGTGGAGCTCCATGACGCCCACCTCCACTCCAAGCAATCACAAGCTCCACGCCCTTGCACGTTAAGGGCAAAGACGGGACAAGATGATGTCCACGTCAGAGGAAGCTCATGAATGCCCATCAAACTAGTCGGCGATATCGAAAGTACACACACTACGAGAAGCCACAAGATGCGCCGGGTACTACAGCTATGCGAGAAAAGAATGCCTTGTCTACCACATATCTCAGCCTAAAGATGTAAGAATAATTGTTTCTTGCCAATATTGATTTTAAATTTTCTTCACCGCAATTGCCATAATATTTAACCTTTGGTCTACATTCTGAAAAAGCGTGGCATATGAATTTATTAACAGCTTTTGATCCGCTACATGTATGTCACTGTGTTCAATTCTTGAATTATATTATCTAGCAATACACGCAATTAATTATAGTTTCTTCATCGCAACATTACCATACAAAACATGTATGGAATTAGGTTCAGAATACAAGCATACACAAAACATGCATTGTTTATGCAATCTATTATTAGATTTAATAGTTATGCCGAACAAAGTATTAGCAAACGCTCAATGCAATGATTTAGATATCCATATTGCGCTCAGTTTTAAAAACACAAAAAAACATTGTAGTTCTAAAGAAATAAAATATATTCACTATATACAAATATATTGCGTGCCAATGGAACTAGACAAATTCTCGATGAATGATGAGTACACCTTCGCTTGATTCTTATCAAGGAGACAAAAGCAAGTCAAGGTATCTCGGGTTTGGAGATCAACTCCAACAACTACATTGATATTCGTGGAATGGAGAGACCCATATAATAAAAAAGAAGTTTGACTTTTTGGCCATGTTGTAAGGTGGATGATAGACATTCACTACAATGACATGAAGAAAAAATTAACCGCAAGGAGGACCATACTCTGGGGATTTTGCCCAACGCCAAACAAGCTTATCAAGTATGCAGAATAGATGCATTCAAACATATGAGTCATGGAGAATCATTTACGATGTCTTAATGGACCGGACAGGCAAAAAGAGACAAAGAAGAAAAGAAGAAGAAGAACAAGGTCAGAATCCAATACAACAACTAGAAAAATCAGAGTTGTGTTTAGTCTCACTTTACTTTAAGCTGCCAGGGTGTTCTTTGTTTCATGTATGCAAGAATATTTCTTTTATAAAAAACAATGTAAGTTTGTTTAGGATCAATTGCTTTCGCAGAAATTAGTTTGCATTAGAACAAGAATATACACAAACATAATACCACAAAAAATAGTAATTATATAAAAATAAAAATTAATATTGATATATCTAAAAATATAATCCGTACACATTTTAAACAAACAATACAGCTTCACGTAACCAACATAAGGCGCTTCAACAAGTGTATCCGTGAAGTGCAAGACATGCATAAATGAAGAACGGCAAGGGCCCCAATCACACACTTGCTACACGGCGCAAGACTAACGCAGAAAGCAAAGACAAATGACAAGGGCCCCAACACATAAATGAAGGACGACAAAACCCCTCGCCGCTCGCTAACGCACGCAGGCGCTTTGACAGAAGAAGGCGGACATTCTGCTTTTTCCATCAAAGGACGCGCCAAGAAACCACCACCACCACCACCCCAAACCCTAAGATAGACAGAGGCGACAGAGTGACGGATTGCCACGATGCGGGCGCCATGCAGAAGCCGCCGCTCCGCCCGCTTGTTTGTGCCGCAGGGGATGTGGAGGGGTCACGACCACCCCCCCACCCCTACTCGCCTGCTTAACGCACGCAAAGGCGCTTGGTCGACAAAGGCAGGGACATTCTATTTTTTTCCATCAAAGGACGCTACAAGAAACCACTCACCACCACCCCCAAACCCTAAGATAGACAGGCGACAGAGGACTTGGCCACGATGCGGGCGCAAGCCAAGTCGCCGCCTCCGGTTAAAGTTGCCTCAGTAGGATGGAGGGGGTCGGACTTCTTCCCACCCCGCCGGCTAACGCATGCAGGCGCTGGTCGACAGCGAAAGGCGGACATTCTGCTTTTGTCGGTGTACAAAGTAGGTACCTTAGTACTCAACTTGGGCACGGGCGGTTGCAAAGACTACAAGGCTTGCCGACGCCCGCCAAGACCCTCCGCTACTCCCATTTATCGCCATTCAAGAACAAAGTGTTAAACTTTGAAGAAGCCCTCGCAAGAGGAGCTGAAGAATAAGGCCCCAAGAGGAGCTTGCCGAAGATAGAGGCCCCAAGAGGAGCTTGCCGAAGACCAACCAAGGCACTTCATAAACCGCCGCGACGCCTGGGGCTATGCAAGGCCCGGGCGGCATAAGCTTCCGGCTGTGCGCAAGATGATGGTCGGCAAGCGCTTGTCACAAGGCCACCATTCTCGCACTCACTACCCGACACATGTCGCCACAGACCGCCTGAGCACGGGCGCACCGGGTACTTTAGCAAGGAGGTGTGTTTAAGCCGCCATTGAGATGTGAGGGGGTGCTGCACATCCGCTGCATGTTGAGGGACCAAGGAGTACCGAAGCGGAGACAAAGCTCAAAAAATGGAACAACAAGTTTTCAAGTGCTAAGGATGGTGGAATGCGGACTCAACGCCAACCAGATGATGATCTGGAGTTAACTAACAACCACAAGCCGGACGCCAAGAACATTTTGGAGACCATCTTCAAGCTTCATGAGAAAATCAACACCTCCAAGCCCACATCTATGACTCGCAAAACCAAACTGTGAGTATGAATATAGATTCAAGAGGACGAGTTTGGTCAGCAGATTTGAGGATCCCGGGACTCGATCATCCTTCTATGATGGTGAGCCTATGCCTTGAAGATGCACGACAAGCCTACATCATCAACAACTCCATCATCACCACCTCCGAGGAACTAATCACATGGGTATGGGCACCCCTTGGCAACCGCAAGCTTGGGGAGGTGCCCATCGTATCACCATCACACTTCTATATTTACAGCTTTATTTAGTTTGATCCTTTTGGTAATATCTTGATCTAGTAGAAGAAAGTTTTGTAGGAATGAGTTTTGAGTTTTGCTTTGTGATCCCTCTATGTAATCGAGTCCGTGAGCTATATATAATAAAGATTAGTGTTGAGTCAAGGGCTTTGCTATCTTGCTATGATCTTGAGAGAATAAAAAGAATAAAAAGAAATAAAGAGATCATATTGATCTTATGGAGAGTAATGACTTCACATATAAAGAGGATGATGATTAAAAGTTGTTGAGAGTTGGCAAACATAGTTTTGGTCATCGTTGCAATTAATAGGAAGTAATAAAGAAAGAGAGGTTTTCACATATAAATATACTATCTTGGACATATTTTATGATTGTGAGCACTCATTAAAGTATGACATGCTAAATAGTTGATGTTGGACAATGAAGACAACGTAATGGTTTATGTTTTCTCACATCTCGCTTAAAGTATATTGTCATGGATCATCCAAACATGTTGATTTGCCTTTTCCCTCATGCTAGCTAAATTCCTTGCACCAAGTAGAGATACTACTTGTGCTTCCAAATATCCTTAAACCCGCTTTTTATGAGAGTCCACAATAGCTACCTATGGATTGAGTAAGATCCTTCAAGTAAGTTGTCATGTTGCATGCAATAAAAATTGCTCTCTAAATATGTATGACTTATTAGTGTGGAGAAAACAAGCTTTATACGATCTTGAGATATGAAGTAATAAAAGCGATTTGATCAGATAATAAAGGTCCATATCGCAAGTGGCAACATAAAGTGACGTTTTTTGCATTAAGATTTTGCATCCAACCAAAAAGCACATGACAACCTCTCGCTTCTCCTCAAGGGCCTATCTTTTACTTTGTCTTACATCAAGAGTCATGATGATCTTCACCTTTCCTTTTTATATTTTATCCTTTGGCAAGCACTGATGATCTTCACCTTACCAATAATGTATTATTCTCATATCTGCTGGCCCTATATAGGAGCCGACGGCGATTAAACCACCACCTACCTCCCGATCCCCAACTCCTCCTCTGCTGCCGCCTCCATCCCCGCCGCACCTCCTCCTCCTCCCCCCACTGGCCGTCCCTCCTCCCGCTGCAGGCCCGGCCTTCCTCCCGCCGTGCGCCCGCCTCGCTGCACCGCCTCCCTCCCCCGTGGCGCCGCCTCCTCCCCGCTGCAGGCCACCTCCCTCCTCACAGACCGCCACCTCCTCCACCTCGCCGGCCGCCTCACTCCCAGCCTGTGCACCTCTCTTCTCCGCCCTTCGCTAACGCCGCCAGTTCGCTCGCCCCACGCTGGCCGCAGCCAGCCTCTCGTCTTCATCTCTGCCGCATCGATCACCACCATCAATCGAATCACTTCTACGCCGGTCATCGCGACGGAGCTCGCTTCCCATCCTTTGAGCGATCCACATCTCGCCCACTCCCATCCGCCAGCAGCCCCATTTATGAATACAAGGACGACGTGGTCGCATGCCTGGCCGCGGGCGTGTTTCGCCATCCATATTGATCAAGAAGTTAAAACGGTGGTCTGCCGTAATAAAAATTTAAAATATGTCGTGGTTTGTGGGGAGGTTCGCCACCGCCGGGTGGCACCATTCTAGCACCGACAGGACGCGCCCTTCAAGATTACGATGTCGGCAGCATACCGCCTCTTGTGACTCGCCGCTATTCCTCATCTTGCAATCAAGCGATCGATGATGGAGCCGCCACTTCGCCATAACCCCACGTGTGATCTTTTCTTTCTTTTCTCTCAAATTATGAAAACTTGGGTTTGTTCTGTTAAAAACACGCCGAGATACGCGAGCCACCTCATCAATGTAGTAAGTACTCAAGATTAATTCAAAACGTGGTCCGCTCGAATAAAAGAAATGATAGAAATTCAAATTGTAAAGTTCACAAAAAAAGAAACCCCATGAAAATCTCGCTTAGTAAGTACCTCGGTACAAGTCGTAAAATGAGAGAAGTTCGTAACAACGTTGTCAAAAAATGTCGAGTTAAAAAAAGAAACAAAACAAACACATTTTCTTTTTGAATAAAATATAATTCAGTTCGATGATACAAACCATACAAGTAATAGGCTATTTATAGTAAACCGCTGAAAACTTATGAAAAAATATTACCCAAAAAACAGAGCAAAAGTCTAGTTAGTGAAAACATGCTTAGTACAAACCCATGCAAGCATCAAGATAAGTAACTTTTTGGAACCATTCAAAATTACTCTACAAAAAATAGCTCAATACAAACATACACATGTATCAAGACGACTACTCTTTTGCACAAGAAAATAGGAAGATACGCCATGCCGTGATTCTAAATTACTCTTAAACGGTTATAAGTAGAGAAAACGCTCAACATGACTAAGTTTCGTTTCGATAGCTATCCAACGGTATATTATTTGCTATATTTCGACAAACTTTTTAAAAAATCGCGTCAAAATCAAATTCGACCGATTCAATTCATTTTAAACCGTAAGGAATTAGAAAACATTTCTATACGAAAACGCTATGCATTTTCCATAGATTTCCAATGTCGATCATTTGTGTCAATCCAAAATCAGGCAAAAAAACGCAAAAAATACGCTTTCACCTGTAATTTCACCGCTTTTCAAATTACTTTTAAATCATATAGAATTAGAAAACAATACATATATGGAAGATGCGGATTTTCACCAAATTTTCAACGCCATCTTATTTGCTCAATTCTACAAATGGTTTGAAAATTGAGTCCAAAATACGACCAGATTTTCGTTTTGAAAAAATGTTTTTTCTAAACCGCTTTAAACCACAATGATTTTGCAAAATGTTCAATATTTGAAATATGGTTGTCAAGAGTTTCAACGATATATTACACGCCTGCTCCGACAAAAAATTACAAAAAGTTTTTGAACTAAAGAAGACGATCTGTTAAACACAATCGAAAGCATCACCAACCGCTTGCTAACATCAAGACAATCACGTGAAAACGCTGGCCTCAAAAGGGTAATGTATAATATTCATATAATGTATAATGTATATATATATATATATATATATATATATATATATATATATAGGGTGGGTCTATTATGATAACACCCTTAAGACCTTATTCACACACCAAAACACCTTATTCACACCATACCGCAGCCGCCTCCCTCCCGATTTTATCATGCAGGCAAGCTGTATAGCAGCCGCTTCTTCCTCCCGGTTTCAGGCGCGGCGGCTCGAGAGATGCCGCCTTCCTCCCCGTCACATGCAAGTAGCCTAGGCTAGCCGCCCCTCCCAAATTTCATGCGCTGCCGGCAAGACGCCGCTTCTCCTCCCGCGGGCGGGTGCAGCAATGACGCTTCCCTGCCGCCTTCGGCTTCTTCCGCTGCAGTGCACCGCAACACCACTTATCGGCCTTCTTCCATGGCAAAGAAATTTCAGAAGCACGCATCAACTCCTCCGTCCCGCAATTAGTCTAATTCATCGATGTGGGTTGGTGCCGCTTTGACATCAAACCATTCGAAAGTAAGGAGGAGGTGCGCAAGGTTGCTTCATCCATCAGAGCTTGGAATAAGTCCGATCAACCTTCAGAGTAAATCCTCCCCGCTCACATTGAGCAACGCCCGACAGCCCATGAACTTCAAGGGCGTGGACCTGACGCGAACGCGGAAAGTCAGGCAGTGATGAGAGAAGGAACTCCGTAAACGCAAGAAATCATCGTGATCACGAGGTAAGAAGTACACTTCCTATACCATCTCATCAGAAGTTATCATACACAAATCAAGACAAGCAAGACATCGCGATTATGCAAAGACAAAACTTATGCAAAGGCTTGCTCATTGTTGTGTGGGAAAATGCAAGACGCTTGTATAGGTTCATTACGATAACGATGCAAAGGCGGTTGCTTCCGCCTCCCTTGAGGGGTGATGCAATAACTTGCAATGCTTCGGTAGCATTCATTTTGAACACATTGCGCTCGTGATGATTCGGCCATTTAACTCGACAATGCAGCTCGGTCATTTTGTGCAAGGAGATGACGTTTCAAATAGATAAAATGCCGCAAGATAGTTTACAAAGACGAGAACAACAACTTTCGAAGAGTGGATATTCTTCCGACAGATATATCGGCCGGGTTACCCCGAGATTCCTCATGGATTCTTCACGACGACAAAAGGTGCAAGATTTCCACAAGAAGATTTTTCCCAGAAGAAGATGTAGTTGAAGATGACGATGATGTCACATTCGCTCCCTAAGGCACTCACCAACGCGATGATGAAGACGATGACGATGAAGATGAGCCGATAATAGTTCTCAACCTGTAGTATAAGCACGAAGTTCACTACATTTGGACAAATTGTCCGACAGATAATGATGATGTAGTTGAACACGATGTTAAAGATGATGATTATGTCTATGATGGTGCCAATCGCTCCAAAATTTTAAAACCAATCCACCGAGGCATCGCCACAACACCGGATTACCACGCCCACCGCCAGACTCTAAAACAGAGCCGTCATTCACCCGCCGCACTAAAAACAGAGCTCTAACTGCACTGTTGTATCAACTTCGATGTCATACTCACCAACGGTGCCTCGGGTCAGTAAAGAGCATGTACAAACCTTCCTCATCATATCATGAGATCCTCACACTACATTAATATTCATATAACTCAACATGTCCAATACAAACCCGGCGAAATGCAAACATTCATCAGCGTAATCCACTCTACAATAACATGTAAGTTTACAATCAAAATAAAATAGTTGCAGTCCATTCAGAGTAACATTGCAAAGGCACACCGATATTTCTTGTGAGCTTTGGCTAGAACATTGCAAATGCTTTATTAAACTATATGCACTCCTCAGATTCAAAAAACAATGTAACAAATTTTCTCATAGCATTTCAATTAATGCAGATAAAAACATGTCCGCCAACCTCGTGACCGCTGAATGAAGTTCACCACGCATTTAAAAGGCATGGACTTTACAACAATTATGCAAGATGTGCAGTGGTTTGGTATACGAAGAGGGCAAAACACAGACAAATGCCTACATTGTCTCGCTTCAAGAGAAGGGGTCCACAAGCAAGCCGTCAGGTCGATTATCACCGCACGCCGAAGACATCAAAAGGATTGGCTGCAATGCAAAGATTAGAGTCAAAAAGGAAGGATGGCAAATTTGTGATAGAAATGAAGTTCAACTCAACCACAATCACAAGATGCCGGAAAGCCCCGGATGATTTTGCACATGCGATCGCACAAAAAGACGATCCTTTGATAGACAGCTTAGTGAAAGACATGCAATCGACAACCACACACATGCTCAGATGATGTCGACGACTGTCACAGATGTCCCAAGTGGTTCACAAGACATGGGACATACTAGCCATCGACATCGCAACAGTAAGCACGTAATAGAGCATATCTCTTGAGCATTCTCGTCTGTAATTATTCCCCTGTTTTGGTGAGATAAGTATGAATTGTCTATGAAAATGCAGAAATGTAAGTTTGCCAGAGAAGAGTCTCAAGATGATGTCAAGAAACTTCCGAATTTCTTCGAGAAAATGCAAAAGATAAACCTGTGGTTCTTCTATGATTATGACGTTGATGCGTATAAACCGTAAGAAACGCCTTTTGGGCTAACGCAAGTTGCAAGAGGATCGTATGAAGATTTTGGAGATCAGTTACATTTGACACGACGTATAAAACTAACAAATTCCACATGCCACCGGGAGTGTTTGTGGGGGTGAACCATCATCTACAAAGCACCATATTTGTTGTTGCACTCTGCAGTGAGATGAAACAATACCATCATTTGAGTGGGTTTTCAAAACCTTTCGAGGTGTATGAACAACAAGCCGCTAATCTGCATGCTCACAGTACAAAAAATAAAAAACACCGTGATACTTACGCTTTTGTTTTGTTTTGTGCACTTACATTTCTTCCATCCGCCTTGCAAACACACAAACAACTTAATAAAAACACAGCTTTGTCTCTTCTCGCATCAGCGTCTTCGATGAAGGCAGCATTAAAAACTATCCTCCCAAAAACTCGGTGATAAGTCAGGTCGGTGGCATATCATGAAGAAGTACATAAGGACCACTCGCCTTTGTCAGATAAGGCGCACGAGAAGCTCAAGGATCTAACTCAATGCAAAGGCTGAACCACCCACTAATGCCGCCGAATTTGAACGAGCATGGAAGAACCTCATTCAGAGGTACAACTTGCAAGACCGACGAAGTGATGAATTCACAGGTGGGATGACAGTACGAGTGGATCTCACTTACTACAAGGAAATTTTCTGTGCTCGGATGACTTCCACACGTAGAAGCGAGAGCATGAACCGTGACATCAAGAAAAATTTTGTCGTGGAGAAGCATGATTCCATCTGCTTGCTCAACAAAGGACAAGTGCATTCGCACCAGAAGGCCGCCGAGCACGCAGAGACAAGAGTAAATGAGGTAAACAAAATGTCAATCAAAACTGCTTAAAAATATGAATAAAAACAAACAATTCTTTTATTTCTCTGGATCGTAATAATGGCATTTGTGATCATGCAATGAGGTAAAAACAACAACAAAGTTTGGCTTCAAGTTCAAATTTATCAAAAGTGTATACAAGAGCAAAGGTTTGCAGATTTCAAAGAAACGCCACCAGAGCAATCAAGCATTCTGAAAGCGTGTCAATGGCTCCGAGAACCCGACAAAGTATCTAGTACACCACTACAACAGATCGGATGCATTTGACTGGCAAGGCATAATTTCCAAGTGGTCGCTGATGAAGAGAAAGGTGTCTAACGAATGTGAGTGCAAACTCGACACACACAGTGAGACTCTTAACAAAAAAATTCTAGATTCTCATAGTCATGCACGAAAAGCTAACTTACTCAAATTTAAAAGTACATATGCATGTGTAATTCACTTAAACCAAATGAAGTTCACTTCTTTAAAAAATGAACAAATAATGAAAAAATATATGTTTACTAATTTCATGCGCTCACTTACGTAACACAAAAAAATGTTTTTGCTCAGCAGCTCTTCTCAAGGCCCATGTCTTATGCATGCTTTCTCATTTGAGAGTACTCAACATTCCCGAGGTGTACATCATGAAGAGATACACCAGAACGCAAGATCGATGCAACGCTTGGATGTAAGAGACTACGAACAAACAAAGACAGATGGAACCTCGCTCTTTGTCAGAGAAAATTGCACGATAGAACAACAATGGACCTTGCAAACAGAGCTATAAGGTCGACGACAAGGTGCCACAGAAATGTCCGTATGAGGGCACTGACAGAGGAAGTTGACGTGCTCAACGAAGAAGAAGAAGAAGCAAAGAAACTAAAGCAAGCAGAGAAATACCAACATGACAATAAAGACGCAGCAAGAAGAAAAACTCGAACACATTGGAACCGGTGCTATCAAAGAAACAATTCTTCCACCTCCTGCTTCAAACACAAGAGGAAGAAAGAAAGGGGAGACGCAAACCAAAAAAGGTGGCATCCAAGGAGAAAAATGATGACAAAACAAGAAGCCACAAATGAGCCGGATAAAGGATGGTCGCCCATCGGGAGTAAGAATGTGCGTAATATGTAATGAAGCTCGCCGCCACAATTCCGTGGACGTGTGAAAAAGACATGAACAAGAAAAACGAGGACATGGAGATGCACAACAAAACAGAAATTCCACTCACAACACTAAGAAATGGACGAAACCGAGACGCTAGTAGCATCTCGCAAAAAGAGGAAGAGACACAATTCAAGAACCCGCCTAAAAGAAAAAGAAAAGATCGTAAAATGAGGAAGACGAAGAAGGTGAGATCAAAGAAGAATATGATGACACAACTGAAGAAGAAATGGCTTATGAAGAAGCAGATGGAGAAGAGGAGGAAGAAGAAGAGAGTGAAGAGGACGAAGAACGGAAGAAACCAAGAAACAAAGTGGGCTTATGAAGGCATGATGATGAAGATGATGAAGAGGAAGAAGAGAGTGAAGAGATCAAGAGAGTGAAGAGGACGAAGAACATGAAGAAACAATATCAACAAGACCACCACGAGGAAATGCTTCAACCAACAGCATGGAGGATCAAAGAAGGATGCAGTTCTCAAAGATCGAAAACGAAACCACCATCAACCAAAGACGCTGGGATCAAAGAAGGATGCAGCTTCACCATCGAAAACGAAGCAGCCAACAACCAAAGACGCTGGGAGCAAAGAAGGATGCAGTCCACATCACCGAAAAACAAAAGCAGCCATCAACCAAAGAAGGCAGGGAGCAAAGAAGGATGCAGCTCACAACACTGAAAAAAACAAAAGCAGCCATCAACCAAAACATGGGGAGCAAAGAAGGATGCAGTTCCACAGCCCAAAAACGAAAAGGTAAAATGAATCAACCAAAGACGCGAGGGGCTATAAAACACAAAGGTGCAGAGAGACAAGAACCAAAGCAACACCGCCATGGAAAAAACAAACAAAGTGCAACATTAGACACGCCAAACATCGCGCAGTATAGGAAGAAAGTTAACCATCAAATAGATGATAAACATTCACTTATGCAAAATGCAAGACGCTTTTGAACTATCATGCAAGATCAGAGACTAACTACATGTAGTACACACCATGCAAATTGGAAAAAATATGGAAACATGTAATGCTCAATGACATATAAGCAGCTCACATATTGTAACCATGCAAACACAAATTTACCGTTGAATAATAATTGAAGCTGTTCAGATCACAAAAGTGCTTATTACAAAACACATCACAAAGATGAAAAGCATTCAACACGCAGTATACTTTATTACAAATCAACCTCATAATTTTAGCCAATCACGCCAAACGTGATTCTAACAAAGACGATCCTCGAAGTTCAAAGAAGTTGAGGACAACAACTTGCTCGACTTCAAAGCCGCTTATCAATGACAAATTCCTTCCACCCTTGTGCGTAGACACAATTACCATTAACGCTATAATGTGATTTGGCTGGTTTAAGGTATCCATTACCAAGAACAACTTCAAGAATTTTTCTTCTTGAGCCGCACATACCTAATAGCTTCACCGAGGAATTTTCAGAAAAATAATAAAACTGCTTTGAGAACTAAACTAGCAAAGACAATTCTCATGTTTTGAATAGAGATAGATGAAGTGCACAACAGTCCAACAAGTAGTACATATAAAACGCTTTCAATATGCAAGATGGAACTTACAAATATGCGCTTCTTCTAACAATCATGAAGTGCTATAGACTAGCTACATGTAGTACACACCATACAAAATTGAAAAAATGTAGAAATATGAAGTGCTCAGTTAATATATAAGCAATTCACATATTCTAACCTCAGAAATAAAACATAAGCTACATCCACACGAGGAAAAAACAAGAAAATAAGAACACATTGCAAGACACTTCAAAAACACAAAGAAAAAAGTGCATTCCTAAAATACTACAAGTTCAGGATACAATGGAATTCTACAAAAAAAACACTAAGAAAAAAAAATCATATCTAACGAAACATACCATCTTGTAGTGAGTCTCCACATCTCATGGTGTAAGTCGATGGACAAAAGGACTCGTGGCAGCCAAGGCCACTAAGCTAAAAGCAGAATAGAACGCAGATACGCTGATCCGCCCATATCCAATCTTCTTCCGTACATCAGCACTATATGCAAGCTGCTTGCTCGCCCCGCTTCAAGACAATACCTTCCCACCACGACGAAAGCACGACGGGCCGCGAAAGCAAGCTAAACAATTGCAAAGACGCCAAGACACCACAACCATGGCCACAGCAGAAGAGATACGACGACAGGCCCGGAGCCATCGCAACAAAAACCTAGAGAAAGGAGAGAACTTATGCTAGAGGAGAAAATGAAATGCAAACGAAGGGTATAAGTTAGCCTTCATTTATACAAGAGGAATGCAAAAGGTCAAAACTGAAAATTAAAGGGGACTTAATGGAAATTATGTTCCCAAGAATAAAGGACAATCAATGAAAGCTTATGTTACCAAAGAAAGAGGAACGGAAAAAGAAGGTGTACTTTGACTCGTAAATTCCTAATGAACAAAACCACAGATCATTAAAAAATAATACTCTAAAAAATTATAATCCACTTGACCATTTTATGTGTGCGCTCCAAATTGCACCAAGTAGTTCACTATATGTGTGCATGAAGTGCAAGACGTGCTTTTTGGCACAAAGAAGGATGCACGCAGGCAAGATGTACACCGCAAAGACGTAACTATGATTTAATGCAACACCCGCAGACACTAAGAAAAAAGGATACAAAAGATGAAAACAATAAAGAAAAATGATACCAATGCAAAGGCACAAAATGTAGCCGAGAAAATGTGCAAAGACGCAGCAAGTGCACATGCAAAGATCAAACTAAATGAATGCAAAGGCACGATGATTTACTAAAAAATTGACCACCCAGTGCTACAGTGCCCCACCTACCCTCAGAATAGGTCCTGCACCTACGTATGGGGAGTCGCTCGAGCCAAAGCATGGGGCCGATTGCACATGGGCCCACAAGTCATAGAGCATATAGCTACGAGCGCCGGTATAAGCACCGTGATAAGTATATACGAGGAGTTCGACCAAGATGCCTCGCCAACGCTTATAAACAGTGTCCAAGGCGCCCGCTAGCGATGTATGGGACTAAACATTAGGACGACATTACAAATAAACGGGAACCAAGCCGCAGTTTCACAGCCGACTTGGACCCAAGTATGTATATAAACTAGTTTAACAAAGGCCCAACAAGGCCGACTAAGAAAAACAATAAGTTAAAAAGGGGACCCCACCCCTTTCCCTACCCATCCTGCATCAAATATTGCAAAGCAGTACAAGAAAAACAAGATGCAAGACGAGTCAGAAACAATACAAGGCACTACTTACACGATGTAAGGCGGTATGGCAATCTAGTTCCCGACACCCCTACACGATAAATAAACTCAAAAATAAAGAAGTACGACATGTATACACAAGTGCAAGATCAATTTAGATGATGCAATTCAGACTATATTATAATGCGCTTCATTATCGCATAGATGCATCTACAAAACGAAACAAAACGCCTGCTCAATAAAAAAAGGTGATGGTTAAAAAATGCCGATCAAAAACAAACAAACCAACCTTAAAAAACACGTCAAGATACATACACCCGATCGGGAAAGTGTGCCCATCGCCACAAGCCCACGATCACAGATGCAAAACCAACCCACGATCCGCACAACCGCATCATCACCGCGATCGCAGCAGCTTCATCCGACGAGGCCATCCCACCCCGCGCCTCCCTTAAATTCGCACTTCCGCCAAAGGCCTTCTCATCCACATCCACAACAACACAAGTATCCATTGCGCCCCACCACCGAATGGCGACGCTCACCGACGAGTGCAATATGGGGCGATAACGCCAGGAGGCGCACGGCAACACCAAGTTGCACGCCATCCACACCAACGCACAAGAAGCAGATGGCGATCACCCTCAAGAAGACGAAGCGCCACCTCAGCCTCCAATACCACAAGATCGCCAAGATTGATCTCGAGTACGACGCAACGACCTCGGCGGTACGCAGAACCCGCCTCCGCCACTTCCATCGCAAGAATCACCCGTGCCGCTTTTTCCAAATGAGCGACATCGAAGGTGCACCGCCTTCGACAACTTCTCGCCGACCCTGTGTACACCTTTTGCAAAGCTTCTCCATCGACGGCGGCAAAACCAGCCGAGCGTTAAACCGAGGTCGCCAACTTCGCCGACATCCGGGGAGGAGGGTGCCCGACGCAACCAAGCCGTTGACTCTTCGAGACGCCTCCGTGCTCATCGATCGACTACTACAAAGAACATGAAGAAGAAGATCACCGACGCCGAAAGCAATCAACGGGCCATCTCGCTCGGCTCAGAGAGGCACATCGAGCACGCTGCAAAGGACGCCACGCAGCGATTTGAGATATGGAACCGCATCACCTCACTCCAAAGCGCCTTTTGCTGCAAAGCCGAGAAGGAGGAGCCACCCAACAAGCGCCGCTTAGAGCAGCCGGGATGGGAAGAGCCTAATCGTGAAGAAGAAGATGGTGCCGCCAGAGCCAAGAATGCCGCCGTTTTTAGAATTATCATCAAATTTGCTTTGTGTTGTTTGCTTATGTATCGTTAGTTTGCTTGTGTGCTGAACCTAGTTTGCTTGCCATGCACAATCGCCTGTAATGATGAACTCTGATTATGTTAGTTTGCTTTCTGTTCAACTTAGTTTGCTGGTGATGAAATTGTCGTATAGAATGCAAACAGACGGGATGTAGTGCAAGTTATGCGATTTAATGCAAAGAGACAATCAATTTGTCGAATGAAGTCTTAACATACCCAACAAAGCAGTGCACGGACATAAATTTCAAAAAAGGAATACATAAGAGCAAATACAATCCGGAAGTACACGAAGTACAGTCGTAACCATAATGAGTGAAGTAATGGTATGATTTATAAAGCAAAGGCAATCCCATACATTGGGAAAAAGATTAACCGATAGCAAAAAGACGGAAAAAAAAATGACAATCAGACATGCAAGACGCAATGCGATACAATGCAAGATATAACCCGATCAATGCAAAGGTACACTCCAACATTGAAAAAACAGTAAGGCGAAATATGTAAGTAAAAAAATTGACCACCTAGGTGGCACCGCCCCAAATGGGCCTCAGTAATAGGTCTACGCCCACGTAAGGCGTAGTCGCTCGAAGTCACAAGGCATGGGGCGGTTGCACATGGGCCCACTGTGTCATAGAGCATATAGCTACGAGCGCCGGTATAAGCGCCCAGATAAGTATACAGAGGAGTTCGACCAAGATGCCTCGCCACAAGCTTATAAACAAGTCGGGCCGCTTCCAAGGCGTAGGGGACTAAACATTAGGACGCACACACACAAAGACCGAACCAAATGTGGTGCACAGTCGATTGGGCCCAATTACATCTTCACTACTGCAACACAAACCAACAAAGCCCACTAAGAAAAAAACAATACGCTCAAAAATAAAACATTAAAAAGAAAAATGACAAACATTTTTAAAATGAATAACAAACAAACAAAATATAATGTGCGCCAGACTGTAAGAATATTAATAAATAAAACGCAGAAGCCCAATGTCAACGTACGATGCAACACGACATAACAATGCGCAGCCTCCAAGTGGAAGCACATTTTTTTTCTCAATTGCGTTATCTTCGCTCAAGAATGCAAGATGCTGAAATAAGAATGCAGCCTCATATTTAAACAAACACATCCGACAACCCTAGCCACATTACCTCCATCCGCACAAACGCTAGTATTACCACAAAGATCAAGAAAAGAAAAGAAAGAACACCATCAAGAGAAGAAAAAGTACATCTGTTGAATCAAACTGCAGAAGACTACTTGGACTCGAAAGCAGCTGCTTCTCGAGAAAAAGAAGTGCAATGACTTTGGACAATTGATCGAAAAACACAATCATCACATTTTCGATAGCTAAGGCCAATACATAGATATAATCACAAAAAAGAGGCTATTTACGTTCCGGATTTCCAACGACTAGCAAGAGCCTCCTCATAGCGTAACTCTCTCAGCTGCCACGTAAACTTAAAACAGCCCCACCATGCTACCGCCCCGCCCACCTCTCCCACGCCCCGTCAGCAGAGCAGAGGAGAAAACACAACCGCTTCTTCCCCCAAAAACCCAATTGCATCTTTCTTTCTCCGCCTTCCTTTCACTAACCTCTCTCTCTATAACAAACACCAGAGAACACACGAGAATCATGGCGGATGCACCTCTTCGCAACCAAAGGCCGCAAGTACACCAGTGGAGCTCCACGACGCCCACCTCCACGCAAGCAATCACAAGCTCCACGCCCTTGCACAAGCAGTAGCAAAGACGTGGACAAGATGATGTCCACGTCAGAGGAAGCTCATGGAATGCCCGCCAAACTAGTCGCAAGTGATTATCGAGTACACACACTACGAGAAGCCACAAAGATGCAGATGGTACTACAGCTATGCGTGAGAAAAAGAATGCCTTGTCTACCACATATCCGCAGCCTAAAGATGTAAGAATAATTGTTTTTGCCAATATTGATTTTAAATTTTCTTCATCGCATTGCTATAATATTTAACCTTGGTTCTACATTCTTGAAAAAAGCGTGGCATATGAATTTATTAACAGCTTTGATCTGCTACATGTATGTCACTCATGTGTTCAATTCTTGAATTATATTATCTAGCAATACACGCAGCTTTAATTATAGTTTCTTCATCGTAACATTACCATACAAAACATGTATGGAATTAGGTTCAGAATACAAGCATACACAAAACATGCATTGTTTATGCAATCTATTATTAGATTTAATAGTTATGTCAACAAAGTATTAGCAACTGCTCAATGCAATGATTTAGATATCCATATTGCGTTCAGTTTCAGAAAACACAAAAAAACATTGCTAGTTCTAAAGAAATAAAATATATTCACTATATACAAATATATTGCTGTGCCAATGGAACTAGACAAATTCCTCGATGAATGATGAGTACACCTTCGTCGGATTCGCTATCAAGGAGACAAAAGCAAGTCAAGGTATCTGGTTTGGAGATCAACTCCAACAACTACATTGATATTCGTGGGAATGGAGAGACCCATATAATAAAAGAAGTTTGACTCGGTTGATGTTGTTGTCAGGTGATGATAGACATTCACTACAATGACATGAAGAAAAAATTAACCGCAAGGAGGACCATACTCTGGGATTTTGCCCACGCCAAACAAGCTTATCAAGTATGCAAAGAATAGATGCATTCGCAACATATGAGTCATGGAGAATCATTTACGATGTCTTAATGGGACCGACAGGCAAAAAGAGACAAAGAAGAAAAGAAGAAGAAGAACAAGGCAGAATCCAATACAACAACTAGAAAAATCAGAGTTGTGTTTAGTCTCACTTTACTTTAAGCTGCTAGGTGTTCTTTGTTTCATGTATGCAAGAATATTTTTTTATAAAACAATGTAAGTTTGTTGTGATCAATTGCTTTCGCAGAAAATTAGTTTGCATTAGAACAAGAATATACACAACATAACAAATTCACAAAAAATAGTAATTATATAAAAAATAAAATTAATATTGATATATCTAAAAAATATAATCTGTGTATATTTTTAAACAAACGCCAATACAGCTTCACGTAACCAACATAAGGCAGTTCAACAAGTGTATCCGTGAAGTGCAAGACATGCATAAATGAAGAACGGCAAGGGCCCCAACACACACACTTGCTACACGGTGCAAGACTAACGCTGGTGAAAGCAAGACAAATGACAAGGGCCCCAACACATAAATGAAGGACGACAAAAACCCCTCGCCGCTCTCAAGGCTAACGCACGCAAGGCGCTTGGTCGACAAAGCATATGACATTCTGTTTTTTTCCATCAAAGGACGCGCAAAAACCACCACCACCACCACCCCAAACCCTAAGATAGACAGGAGGCGACGGAGAGACGGATTCGCTGACGATGCGCCGCCGCGAAGCCGGGCCGCCACCGCTCCGGCTGTTTCAGGCCGGCTCGCAGGGGATGTGGAGGGGTCACGACCACCCCTCCCACCCCTACTCGCCTGCGCTTAACGCACGCAGGCGCTTGTTCGACAAAGGCGGACATTCTATTTTTTCCATCAAAGGACGCTACAAGAAACCACCACCACCACCCCCAAACCCTAAGATAGACAGGGGGCGACGTAAGACGGACGACGCCACGATGCGCGCCACAAGCAAGCTGCCAAGCCGCCGCCTGTCCTAGGCTGGCCTCGCAGGGATGTGGAGGGGGTCACGACCCTTCCCACCCTCGCCGCTCGCTACTAACGCATCGCAAAGGCGCTGGTCGACAAAGCAAGGCGGACATTCTGCTTTTTCGTCGCATAATAAAGTAGGGTACCTTAGTACTCCGAACTTGGGCACGGGCACAGCAAAGACTACGGGCAAGGCTTGCTTGACGCCCGCCAAGACCCTCCGTCACTCCCCATTTACCGCCATTCAAGAACAAAGTGTTAAACTTTGAAGATAAAGCCCCGCAAGAGGAGCGCTTGCCGGGAAGAACAAGGCCCAAGCAAGAGGAGCTTGCCGAAGAAGAGAGGCCCCTGCGAAGAGGAGCTTGCCGAAGACCAACCAAGGCACTTCATAAAACCTGCCGCGACGCTTCGCTGCCCCCTTAAGAAGGCCCGGCGGGCGATAAGCTCGCTGCAAGGCTGAAGATGATGGTTGCTGGGTAAGTCAGCTTGTCATGGGAAGGCCACCATTCTGCACTCCAAACAACCCGACGACATGTCGCCACAGACCGCCTCCCCGAGCACGTGGGCGGGCGGCTGCAGCCTAGCGGTGCGAGGCGTTTAAGCCGACAAGGAGGCCATCGCGGGCGATTTGGGTGGCACCCCTAACGGCCGCTTCTTGCACCGGTTGGGGCGAATGGATCCATTAAATGCTCTTGTCCCCGTGCAGCAGAGTTAGGTAGGGGAACAAGTGGCAGCAGCTTGTACCAACCTGTGCTTTTTACCTTTCTACCCCTCTTTCTACATCGCCACCGCCTATGACCCCTTAAACTATAAAAGGGAGGCCCATGCGCGAGAAGGGGTTCCGTGGTTCGGAAATCGACGACACAAAGATACCCACGCTCTGGAGCAGATAGCAATACAAAACACAAAGCAGCAGGAGGAGTTTTATCTTCGAGAGCTCCGCCGGGTAAAATCTGCTTCAAGCAGCGTTCGACACTCGACCGTTTCTTCGTTTCTCATTTCTTTAATGACCAGAGGCTCTCGCTCCATAGGTGCTCGCCTCACGACATCTTAGGCGCGCTGTGGGAGCGCCGAGGTCGCGGCGAACCTCGATCCGTCTCCGCTCGCTTTTACATCAACGCCTTTCATCGACATGCCTCAAGAAGAAGCCTTTGGAGGTGGCCCTCCGACGCGCGCCGATTCCACCTCCGCCGCAGAGCAAACGGGCGCGGGTAGACGCTGGCGGAGGGGCGGGCGCCGACGGGACCCGTGATCGTCACAGTGTCCAAAGACAAGGCCCCGCAAGCTTCGCAATCCGTGACAAACGCCACGCCTCTTCCTGTGAAGTGCGGTGGTCGATAACGCCATGGTGGTGCTCTCTAGCACCGTATCGCTGGAGCAAGGCTGCCGGTGGGTCGCAGGACATTCAAGATTAGCTGGCGCGCCAGAGATGTCAGGCGCCAGTGAGGTACGGTCGCCTGGACGGGTGTTGCTTTTCCAATCCAGCTTGGGAGTCCGAAAGACATCCCGTTGCTCGCGCCGCTTGTCGCCACCGCCACCTAAGACTTCCAGAGAAGTACTGCTCGAGCTCACTGCTTTAGCTTATCTCCGTGCCACACAAGATCGACGATCGAGGATGGCTATTTATAGCCTCATCGGCTTCGCTTAATGGCGCATAAGCCCCGCAATCGAAGCGCATCGGCTCCCGGCAAGGCGCCCAGTGCAAGCCGACGCCGATAAGACCGCTGGGGTGCACTTCCATGCACTCGCTCAAGGCCAAGATCGCTGACTCGCCGCCAACCCCGACGCTCCACTGTCGCATCGCCGGATTCATGAACTCGCCGCGATCAACGCCAAGTTATCCAAGAACGACGACATCGAAGACGCCGCGACTCAGATCGAAGGCCGAGAGAAGCGCCACGTCACCGACAAGCTGCCTGGGCCCATCTGTCGATATGCATTCGCCAGGAACCAGCGATTTGCCGACGCTGTAGGTCGCCTCTGCTGCTCACTCATGAGCCGCGGCAAGTCCAAAGGGCCCAAGACCAAGAACTTCGCAGACGTGCCCGAAGCACGATGGCAGGATACATCCGCCGGAGTTCGCCGCCGTCACACCATCGGGCGGCAAGGCTGCCGGGGCGCGACGAGAAGATCCTTGCTAACTACTTACACGCGGTGTTCCAGCCCATGACGATCTTGGCTCATGCACTTGCCGGACAGCTCCATCTCTTCATGGGTTTACCTGCGCTATCGGGCTTTGTCTCGCGCTTTCACAGCGCCACAAGCCCCATGGCCAGGAGAGCGATCTTCATTTGCTTGCCAGAAGGAAGGAGAACCCCCGCAAGTACATACAGAGATTCAGCCAGTGCAGCAAGAACATCCGCACGCTCGTCGACTTCCGCCGGCTATCAGCGCCGCTCCATCGAACGCGCGTAACCACAGGATGAGGGAGGAGATGGCGATGTGCAAGATCGAGATGTCGAAGTTTCTATGCTCGCCGACAAGTGCGCGCCTCAGGTCAAGAGGGGAGGAAACTCCCCTGAGAGAATGTAGGAGCAGAGGGATCCGACAAGGAGGACACCGGCCCGCAAGAAGGAACCGTGAGGGAATAATAATGTGAAAAGAGGAAGGCTAAGGATGTGCTAGTTGTTGAGCAGTCCAAGAACGGAGGCGGCTTCGACAAGGCCAAAGCCGACGACTCAAGCGAGGCTGTAGGTGGCTGCCGGCTGGGCAGACGTTTCCTCGCAAGCAAGATTGCAAGATCCACCGCACTAAGGGCCAATGACCTCCAAGCATGCAAGAAGGTTGAGCAGATGGCGGAGCTACAGAAAGCTGAATACGAGCTGCCATGACAAGGAGAAGGCCCAGAAAGGTGGTATGAGGATCCGCAAGAAGCTTCCCGCCTGTGGAGGGCGCTGGCAAGCCCAAGCAAAGGGCAAGGAGACAGACCTCCCTGCCGCCGCGATAAGGACAAAGAAGAAGATGAGGATGATGAGATGGATGAGGATGAGACCGACCACCAAGAGTTTCGTATGGCGACGGAGGTTCTGTAAGGCTGACGGCAAGAAAGCTCGCACACCTCCCACCGCCAACTCAAACAATGGGTGCGGAGGTGAATGCAGAGAGCCATCACCGAATCACCAAGAAGCCCTCGGCGGTCCAAAGACGCCCATCGCCTTTTGACGCTGAGGATCACCCCGATTGCATCATCATGTAGGGTGCTTGCCGATGTTGGTTTCGCCAACCATCCGCAACCTCAAGGTCACAAAGATGTTGGTCGACGGCGGGCTGCTCTGAATCTCATCTCCTCCAAGCAGTTGCTCAAGAAGCTCCATCCCCGACAACAGCTCAAGAAACCGTACCTTTCATGGAATCAATCCAGGAGGAGCAAGCCTCAAGGGGAAGATCACGCTACCAAGAATCTTTTGGCAAATGAGCTGAATTTCGTGACGAGAGTCACGCTTGATGTTGCTGCTTTCCTCATTGCCATACAATGGGATACTTGGTCAGCCCAACCGCTAGCCAAGTTCATGGCAGCCTCTCACTATGCCTACAATGTGCTCAAGATGCTCGGGTCCGATAAGTGTTATTTCGGCCCATGGCGACAAGAAAGATGCACTTATCTCGCATTCCGACAAGATTTACCAGAAGCAAGAAATGCAGCAGAGCGCAACCCACTTGTCACCAAGCTCCCCGGAAGACCAAGTCCGCAAGCGAAGCTCGACGCCCACTCCGCAAGCGCACTCTTCGAGTGCTGCTGCCGCCGAGGATGCACCATTGAGCTCCACCAAGCAAGGGCAAGAAGGCAAAGATAGCTTCACCAAAGACCAAGAAAGTTGCCGCTAAGGAGGACGGACTGGTGGTACCTTCACCATCAAGCCACGCTGACCCTAAATAGAAAGCACGCTTGCCGCTTCCTCGGCTAATGTCGATGTGTTTGCGCGAAAACCATCCGATATCCCCGTGTTCCTGTGAGTGATTGAGCACCACCTTGCCGCTTCATCCTCACGCCGCCCGCAAGCGAGAGTCAGAAACAAGCAATGGAGCGCCAAGAGTTCATTGCAGAGGAGATCGTGAAGTTGGAAGCAAAGCAGTTTGGTCCGAGGAGTACTCCATCCAATGTGGTTAGCCAATCTAGTAGTCGTGCGCAAGGCAAACGGAAGTGGAGGCTTTGTATCGACTTCACCGACGCTAACAAAGCTTGTCCTAAAGATCCATTTCTTACCGCCAGATGACCAGATTGTCGACTCCACTGCCGGATGTGATCTCGCTTTCATTCCTTGATGCGCATCAGATATCATCGATCTTCATGGCGTAAGAGGATGAAGAGAAAACCGCTGCTCATTACTCCATGTGGCACGATCGCTTTGTACGGATGCCTTTGACTAAAGAATGCTGGTTCAACATTTGCAAGAGTAGTCACCATGCTTTTGAGCCACACCGCACGTAAATGTAGAAGCTACATGGATGACATAGTGGTCAAGAGCAAGGACAAAAGACTCGATCCAAAATTTGGACGAGACTTTGCAAATCAAGAAGATCAATCTCAACTTCGAATCTCGAGAAGTGTGTGTTTGGAGTCCCTTCCGCAAGCTTCTCGGATTCTTTAGTATCTCGTGAGGGGGATTGAAGCCAATCCCGACAAGATTGAAGCCATCAAACAGATTGAAGCCCCGGCCGCCAAGGATGTACGAAGCTTGCCGGGCAGCGTTGCTGCTCTCGAGGTTCATATCTAAGTTCTGCTGAGCGCTTCTACCGCTTTTTCAAAATCTTGAAAAAGGCAGTCCGGCGAAATGGACTCTGTGAAGCGAGGCTGCTACCGCAGACTTGAAGAGATACTATCCTCCACTCTCAACACTTGTCGCACCTAAACCACAAGAGAAGTTGTCTGCTATATCCGCGGCAACCAATCAAGTGGTTAGCGCTATGCTAGTAGCGGAGAGGGAGGCGGATGATGAGCCACGGCCGCAAGCAAGTTTGAAGTCCAATGGCGCTGTGAGGCTTCCCTGACAAGCCCGGCTCATAAGGATGCATCTGTGCAGCTTGCCGGAAGAGAAACAAGAAGATGGTGCAACGCCCAGCTTTATTTTGTCACCCCTTCCGCAGGGGCTAGATCAAGATACCGTGTGCAAAAGCTGCCGCCTTCTCATGGCCTCGAGGAAGCTGCGCCATTATTTTCAAGCACATGAGATCACAGCTGTCACCGCCTCGCTGAAGAGGATATTGCGTAATCCGTACAACGGCAGGATCGCCGAGTGGGCACCGAATTGTCAAGCTTGGCCTCAAGTTTGAAAGTACTTCAACTATTCAGAGCCGAGCTGCTATGTAGTTCATAGCGGAATGGACGCCAACGCCCGATGAGGAAACCCCGAGAAGAGCATCCTCGCCAAGGAAGCAGAAGAGTGGATCATGTACTTTGATGGTGCCTTCGCACGCAAGGCGCCAGCAAGGGCGCATCGCTAGTCGCACCCACCGGAGAGCACCTCAAGTACGTGATCCAAATGCACTTTCCCAAGGAGCAAGCAACAAACAATACTGTAGAAAATAAAGGCTTGCTTGCCGGACTCGTAATAGCAAATGAACTTGGGATCAAGAAGCTCATTGTCGTGGAGACTCACAACTTGTCGTCCGCCAAGTTAACAAAGATTATCGTGAGTCCATTGATGGAAGCATACATCGATGAAGTGAGGAAGCTAGAAGAACATTTTGACAATACGCAGATGGAACATGTTCCAAGAGCTCGTAATGACATTGCAGATGGCTCACAAAGTGTGTCAGGCGCAAGTTACCTGTGGAACTGTGGATTTTTGTGCTCGCTAACTCAGCCATCTCAGAAAGCACCATCAATCGGACAGAGCAAAAGAGAAAGTTGGTCATCGCGATTACTTTCCAGAGAGCTCCCTTGAGCCGCCGCCAAGAAGGTCTCTGTGATCAACACAGAGAGTGCCGAGGGGCCAGTTCGCCTCGACAAGCCCTAGGGCTTGTTTTCGTAGAGCAGATGCACGCCCCGACAAGCCGTGTCCCGACACGCTTGTCGGGAGCATCACGCCCGCAAGATCCCAGATATTGCTGAGAAGCGGACGCTCCCGCAGCAAAGATTTGCGCTTTTAGTCCTTGCCGCCGAGCCACAAGCCCCTGCATGGGCATGTTAGATCGCCCATTTCTCCAAACAGAGAAATTCCCGAGGAGCAAGAAGAAGCAGAAAGTAGCCTAAGAATCGAGTATGTACCAGTTTGTCGATGACATACTGCATGTAAGAAGATTCAACGGAGTGAAATTGAAGTGTGCATCTCCTGAAGAAGGATAAGAGCTGTGATGGAGATACACCAAGGCATACATGGACACCACATCAAGCAAGAGCACTTGCC
The DNA here is from genome assembly GCA_021437245.1 of Aegilops speltoides. Taxonomy (NCBI): domain Eukaryota; kingdom Viridiplantae; phylum Streptophyta; class Magnoliopsida; order Poales; family Poaceae; genus Aegilops; species Aegilops speltoides. The sequence continues at coordinate 22,683 of JAHHZJ010006776.1, read as the reverse complement.
GCAAAGCTTTCCGCAAGGTTTCTTCTCGCCAACAGCCTCCAGATGCAATCGCACAAGTAACCAAGTGTGAAGCGGCTGCCCACTCCAAACAGATTCATCAACCAGCTCAAGCTCTCCAAACAATCCCTTTATCCCGCCATTTTCGGTCCTCGGGGCTCGACATCCTGGCCCTTTCCCGAAGCTATCGGGGCTTTGAATACTTGTACGCTGTAACCCATGTTCACAAAGTGGCCGAAGTGGAACCAAAGGAGAAAGGTGACAAGACAGCACCGTCAAGTTCTTTCAGTCAATTGTCCGCCGCTTCGAGTCCCTAATAGTAATCATCACCGACAACGACATTACAATTCACGAGCCGCACCTTCATGCAAGATGTCCAAGATCTTGGCGCCAAGATCTCGTCGCTTCGCTTGCTCACCCGTAGAAGCAACGGTCAAGCGGAGAGGGCAACGCTGGCGTCGCGCGGGCTCAAGACCGAACTTTCGACAGTGCTGCACAAGTGCGGAAGAAATTGATCGAGCAGTGCCGGTGGTTCTTGGTCAATCGAACGACACCAAATCGAGCCATCGCCGCATACACCCTTTGCTCTTGTTTACGAGCAGCAGGCAGTTCTCCCCACGGAACTCAGATACGGATCGCCTCGAGTGCTCGCTATGATGAGCTTGAGCAAGAGCAACTGCGGCAAGATGACGCTACTTCCTCGAGGAGGATCGCCTTCAAAGCTGGCGGCGAGCTGCTCACACAAAGAAGCTTTGCGCCGCTACCATAGCCGCAGTTAATGCCGGCTTCGAGGAAGGCGACCTTGTTCTTCGCGCGTTCATCCACCAAGAATTCCAACAAGTCGACGCCAAGTGGGAGGGCCCTTATCGGGTGAAACGAAATACTAGGGTCAAGCGCGCTGTCCGCCTTTGAGACCAAGACGGCATTCCGTGAGCAACTCCTCGAACATAGAACATCTTCGCAAGTTTTACCCATAAAGCTGCGGTTGCCGCCCTGCTCGACAACCACCTTTTGTACAAGCCTTGCCGCTGTTGTATGTAACCTTTGTACAAAGCCGGGCGCAGCCCTGCGGTGTGAATAAAGTTTATGTGCCTCACACACCTTGTCAAATTTAATGCATCTTTCTTTGCACGATATCCGATAATTTGCAGCACTCACCCCGTAAGCAATAGCTAACCTTAAGGTTCCATATCATTTTCTTCTTCTTCTAAAAAAGAAGTTCCTCCGCCCACAAGTTCACCGGGGAAAGGAGAAGATAAAGGTGTGGACCAAAGCGCCGCTCAAAGGAATCTAGCCTTTGCCGGGATGCGATTTACGTAAAAGCTAAGTTGCCAAAGTTTGAACATAGTCGCTTTTAATTTTTAAGTAACATTCTCGAACGACTGCAGGCCTTTGTATGGAAAAACCTATATGCTGGAGGAACCAACTCGTGGTTAAGTTGCTGCTTTGTTTTGTTTCGAGTCCGCTTCAACAATGAAAGTGAGTCTGCAACTCGAATTTTACAAGGTTTCTTTCTGAAGCAACACCGCCAAAGAGGTCAGCCGATGTTCAAGACTCAAAAGCGTAGCGTTACGCCGCAAGTTTCCTAAAAGCGAGGGCAAAACATACAAGAGATGGAATCAAGTAAAGGAAGTAACATAGCAGCAAGACCTCCTGAATAAAGTTATATTACAATAAAAAACTTGCCGCCGCATTGATGAGTTGTTCTTATGACATATCTAGCAGCACGCAGGAAAGGGAGAAAAGGGTGGCCTAATCCACGCCGCCGTCGACCTCCTAACTTCGCTGATCTTGTCCACAATGGTGCGATTTATGGCTTTGAGCTCTTCAAGATCGGCACCGCCGCTTCTTGGTGACACGGTGAGCTCGACGCGGGTTGCGAAGAGTATCTTCACCAACACCTTCTCCAGACCAGGTGCAGATCGCACACTCGCTGGGCCAGCTGCTCGGATCCTTTTCCGTGAGCTGCCGAGAGCCGCCACCACATCCCTTGAAGAAAAGCGTGAGCTTACACTGGCTAGAGATTTTCCTCGCTGGAGTAATTCAAGCCCGCCAAGTCCAGCCTCCGCCAGCCTCGTCGATAGACGCGGCGATGTTGACGAGGCCCTCCGCCCTGTAGCTCCACCGTGGTCTTGAAGGTGTTCTGGTCTCGCGGCCCTCGCCTGCCAGAGCCTCGCTGCTCTTGAGCTCCTCCCTCAAGTCATCCTTCCGCTTCTTGGCGGCTGCCTAGGCCCCGCCAAGGTGGCCACTCACCCAGACAAGACTCGATTCCTTGGCTGGCTGTTTCAGCCTTGAACTTCTCAAAGGAGCTGGACCTCGCAGATCACCATGGGCTGCGCGGCGTCTTTTCTCACGTCTCATACCGGAGTGCGGCAAGCTCTTCGTTTCTTCCTTTTCATGTCCGCCTCACCAAGGCTGCCACCCTCCTCTAAATCCTTCTTGACGACTTTGCAAGCGCTGGCCGCTTTTTTGCCTCCTTGAGCTCCCCACTATGATCGCTCTGCCTCGAGCTCCTCCTCATGACCGCCTGCCATTAGCTTTCTTCTCAGACTTCACCTTCCTCACCGACATCTCTCGGCGCGAAGCCTCTCATGCTTCCTCGGCTTCAAATTTCTCCAGATGAACGCTTCTTGCCTCGCCAAGCCGCACCTCTCCTCTCGCAATGGATCGAGGGCCTCCTCGTTGCGGTTCCGAGTTTTAAGATGTTTTTCTATGTCAACTCACCACGCGACAAGCGCTTCTCGACCTTAGCTTCATTGTCGGCACGGTAGAGTGACACCAGCTTCCAGAGCAACTGCCTTCCTCCGACTCGCCATCGCGGGCCGGGCCGGGCACACAACTATCGCAAGCCCACAGAGGCAGAGGGCACTTCCAAGTCAAACTCCCGTCTTCAACCGGCGCCTCGAGCTCGACGCCTGTGGAAGCTTGATGTATACCGCCGGCCTTCAAGACACTGCACTGGCCTCCCGAGCCCGATGCCACGCCAGCGGCGGAGGGTCGGCGGGTCGGTGTAGCGCCTTGCGCCCTGCCGTCCGGCCGCCGGGCGACTGGCCGGACCTCGCCGGGCCTCAGGCCAAGCCAGCCTTTGGCGTTTTTCTGTCAAGGGCTCATTCACGCTGCTTCGGCCAAGAGCAAATGACATCCCCAAGAGCAGAAACAAGATGCCTCCTCACGGGTGGCCTCGGCCTTACATCGGGTCCCCAAGAGGAGGATCTCAAGATGAAGAGGAAGGAAAAGTCAAGCAAATATCCAAAAGAAAGAAAAGAAGATCAAGAACCCAAGGGAAAGTTTCCAAGAAGGAGGGTTACCCGTGGCCGGCTCGTGGATCATGGGCTCCACCACTGGGGCTCACCGATTCTTCCCTTGTCGGAGATCCCTCCCTTGCCGGGAGTGCTACATGCCTGGGAATCAGCCTTTGGCGGCGAATCGGTCGACGATACCCTCCGGTGGCCTCTCGGTTGTTCCCTGTGGCCTGTTCGCTTCCTACACAAATGAACCAACAACTAAGGTGTCAAGAAAAGAAAAAGACGGCGCGCGCCCCACAACAGAAGTGAACCAGCACTTATGCCTGGGCTAGGCCGGGCCGCCGCGAGGAGAAGGGATCGGGTCCGGCAAGGTGGTCTCTTGACGATCTTCCTGTCATACACGGCAGGATCGCCCCCGGCGTCGCACTACGGGATCTTGGCCTCTTCGCCGCCCTTCTTCGCCAAAGTCTCGAAAAAGGAACAGAATTCGTGGAGAAGCAAATTAGATACAAGACAAATAACGACAAGAATCAAAGAAAATCAAGAACAAGGAAGAAAGCCTTACTCCTCCTCATCTTCCTCCTCTTCATCGCTATCGAGCTCAACGCGAGAGGTCGAACTCCGTACCCTCCCGCTGTGGGGCGGAGGAGTAGGCTCCTCCGGCTGCTTGCCAAGGATCAAGCGGGGGGTCAGGTGCATGGCGTTCGAAGACTCATTGGGCTTCAGCTTGCAGACGGCTCGGGAGCGTGGTCTCAAGGCCGCCAGGGCTGCTGGTCGCCGCTCGCCTTCCGCTTATATCTCCAAATCGACGGAGACGCTTCTTTGGTCGGAATTAAGCTGCATTGGGGCTCCGCCGCGCGTGTTGCTCAAGACGGCTCGCCGCCGCGCGCAGCAGGCTCGCCAAGCTGAATTCTCGGCCTCCTTCGCCATCGACTTCTCCGCAAGATCTTCCCGGCGGCGCCTGCCACACCTCAATTTGATCCGCCCGCCATAACGGAAGCGAACTCGCCATGCGCAGCCTGCCGCCGCTCTTCGCCTTATTGCAATGTAATTCCATCTCATTGTCGGCAGGCGCGGTGAGGAGCTTCGCTCGTCGGAGTTGATCGCCACCTCCGCCAAGTCATTAAGAATTGCTGCACGACTCCGGGCGGCGGGTCTCATCCAAGTTGCACTTATCCTGCGCGTAGTCGTGACCGCATCATTTGCGCAGATGCGGTGCTACCGAGTTGTCTGCACAAGGACGACGCATGCAACTTGAACCACTCGATGGTTGGCGCCATGCTTGAACATCTCCCCGCAGATCGCTGGCAAGCCCGTAACGGTGAAGTTGAAGTTGAGGCTCGACGCAGCCTCATGATATCCGGGCCGCCTGCCAAACAGCCAAAGCGGCTTCCCTTTTTGCAGAGGGGCGATGCGACGGCGAAGGAAATTCGCGCCAACCGCCCCCTGCCGTGAGCTCTGCATGCCTGGAGCCGGAGGATTCGGGTGGTGGCGATCTTCACCTTGCATCGTCCCGCCACGTAGCTGGCCTAGGCCACAGCACGCACCACCCGGTTCCGGGCGCAGCCTGGTGAATGGCGGCGGATTGGCATCATGATCCAAAGCACTACTCCGCCTCCACTCGTCCCACTTGCTCCGAGCTCGCCTCGCAAGCACACCTCCTTCTTGCCAATCCGAGAGGTCCAGCGATTCCGCCAGCTGGCTCCCTTTTCGCCTCGGGGAGAAATAATGATGAAAAAGAGCTACATTGGGGAGGATGCCAACAAAGTTCTCGCAGAGGTAAAGCGAAACCGCCATTGTCGAACGCGCTAGGGGTGAATCAAGAAGATGAAACCCAGAGGTGTTCATGATGTCGCAGAGAAAGTCGGAAAAGGTGGGCAAAGCCCGCAGAGAAGAACACAGAAAGAAGTAGTAACCCTCGGGCACTTTTTCGATTTGGAAGCCAATGCCGAGCATCGCGCGGCAAGGGATGCTACCAAGGCTTCCGTCGTACCAGAAGAGGTAGAACTCGTCAGGCTTCCGCCGGGGTAGTTTTCCGGGAGGAAAAGCACTGCTGCAAGCAGCTGAAAGCCTGGGCCACGGCCAGACATAGCTGCATTAGCAAGAGTTTCGCAGCCTTCCCGTTTTCTGAGCTATGTATGGGAAGCGATGGGGGAAGGCGGCGGCGACGGGCGGCGATGGCGGCTAGCGAAGTGAAAGCGGACCGCTTCTTTTCGCTTGGGAAGCGGAGGGGAGCGGCGGGCTTTTGAGGAAGGAACCGCAAGTAGCGAAGGTGGGGAACGCGCCTGCTTCTCTCGCTTATAAACGGGATGCGAACGCTACGCATTTCTCGGAATTATATTGACCACGCTTTTCCCACGACGCCGCCGCAATTGACGCGGCGGTTGCCGTAGAGGACGCGTGGATATGGAGTGGATCTGGATGGACCCAAGCCAAGGTAAATGCAGTTGTTTCGCGTTTTGGGCCTCGCCCAACAAATACCGCACCGTGGTATGGGCTCAGCCCGGCCTTCGCCGGCAGTATTAAAGTAGGGGTACCTTAGCAATTCCTAACTTGGGCACTAAGGGCAGTAAAGACTGGCTTAACAAGGTTTGCCGGACGCTCGCCAAGACCCTCCGCTACTCCCTATCACCGCCATTCAAGAACAAAGTATTAAACTTTGAAGCGCAAGAAGACGAGCTTGCCGTGAAGAACATGTCTTATAAGAGGAGCTCGACGGACATGAGGCCTCCGCAAGGAGCTGCCAGAAGAACAACCAAGGCACTTCATAAAACTCCGCCGCGACGCTCAAGGCTGTCCCCGGGTAAGGCAGAACCGGCATGATGGCTAGCTCGGGCTGGAAAGGCTAATACGATGGCTGCGGGTAAGCCGCTGCCGTTTACAAGAAGGCTACCATCAAGACTCACCACCCGACACGACGCAGTCGCCATTGCAGACCGCTTCCTAGATAGCGCCAAGTGCGGTCTGGCAAAATTAGCGGGTAAAAGCGAGGTGGCGCGTTTGTTAAGGAGGCCATATCGGCGATCGGGTGGCGCTCCTAACGTCCTTTCTCTTTGCACATGCTAGCGAATTGACGTGGCATTAAAATGCTCTTGTCACCCCGGCCAATGAGTTAGGTAGGGGGGCATTGTTGGTAGCAGCTTGTACCAACTCGCTGCTTTTACCTTTCACCCCTCTTTCTACACCGCTAATTGCCGGTGACCCTTTAAACTATATAAAAGGGCTACCATGCTAAGGCAGAAGAGGCCCCGCCGTTCGAAATCGCATTTACAAGATACCCACGCTCTTGGAGCGGAGCAGAAATACAAACACAAAGCAGCAAGAGAGTTTTATCTCTCCGAGAGCTCCGTTGGGTGTAAACTCTGCTTCGCTCACTCGATCTGCTCTTTCTGCGCCCCCGCCCCGCCTCGGCTGGCCGACCGTAGGCCCCTCGCCCCATAGGTGCTCGCTGCCTACACATACAGTTTTTTTCATCAAAGGACGCTATGAAAACCACTCGCCAAGACCACCACCCCCAAACCCTAAGATAGACAGGACGGACGGGTAGATGGACTGCTTACGATGCGCGCAGCAAGGCAAGCTGCCGTTCCCGCTTCAGCTTGTGTAGTTTGGCCTCGAGATTGATGTGTGAGGGTCACACCCTCCCCACCCCCTCGCCGCCGCTCAAGGCTTAACGCACGCAAGCGCTTGGTTGACAGCGCAGCAGACATTCGCTTTTTTCCATCAAAGGACACGCAAGAAACCACCACCACCCCCAAACCCTAAGATAGACAGGGGCGACGGGTATGACGGACTCGCTTACGCATGCGCGCGCCGCAAGAAGCTGCCGCCGCCGCTTCCTCGCTGTTTCAGTTGGCTCGCAGGGATGTGGAGGGGTCACGCACCCTCCCCCCACCTCGCCGCCTCGCGCTTAACGCACACAAAGGCGCTTGGTTGACAGCGCAGCGGCGGACATTCTGCTTTTTCCATCAAAGGACGCGCAAGAAACCACCACCACCACCCCCAAACCCTAAGATAGACAGGGGCGACGGGATATGACGATTCGCCACGCATGCGCGCCGCTGAAGCAGTGGTCAGCCGCCGCCTCCCACAGCCTTTCAAAGCTGCCTAGGATGGGATGTGAGGTCACGCACCCCTCCCCACCCCTGCCGCCGGCGCTTAACGCACGCAGCATGCATAAGAACAATACAAAAAATATAGACAACTAAAAAATTGGGGAGGCAAACCCCCCCACCATGTACCTTAACGTACAAACAAATAAAAAACCAACTACAAAACGCAACTATAGGCAAAAGTAATGCGTTTTTGTTCGACAAAAAAGCAAATGGTCATAAAGCAATGCAGCTTTGGCATGCACACACGCAAAGACTTTGCTTGAATGCAAAAAATAAATGCAGTTCTCTTTATATTGACAAAGAAGTTCGCATCAAATGCGATACGCTTCATCAAACACGATCATACATATAAGCGTGACAAAATGCCGTCACATGCACTGTGGTCATCAACAAAAAATAAAATTATACACTTATATATATTGTATCAGTTATTGATATAAAATACACATACATATACAAATTCATCCACATGTACGCCGTAAACTAACAAGAAGAAACACAACGACAAAAAAAAGTCTTTTTCATACATAGTCAAGACACACAAACACAACACCAAAACCTAGCTATTGTCCACGCATGCCCTTTTGCACCCAAGAGAAAACACAAGGCCCTAACCGACTGTCATCAGATTCGCGATCGCAAGTCTCGCGATTATGACAGGAAGTGAGCCCGAGGTCCGCAATCGTTCACTAACTCAAGAGGCATGTCTTCATAACACAAAATGTTCAAAGGATTGAACAAAGAAATGAACATGTACTCCGCCTTCCAATCTTTAGCAGAAGCTGTCAAAAAAAGAAAACAAATGCAAAAAGTGATTATAAAAAAGAAGGTCATAAAGAAAAAAAAAGTAAAAAGAAAAAGAGAAGCTGTTACGCCGGATTTCAAAATTTTTTCAACTAGACGCTGTCGCCATACAATCTACGCCATCCTCGTAACATAGATTCCACACTCATTTACTCCTCATACCGCACGGATCGGGTAAGATGGCTTTCTACCAATTTAACCTACCAGAAGGTTCCTCGATTTATACATTTTTTCACCATAACGCTTTTCAAAGAGTCGAAATATCCTCCTCATCCGCAAAAAAAAAGCACAAGGTAAGAATAACACATCACGGATCAAAAGTTGATATTCAAACGAACCCAAAAAAAGTTGTTCTCAAACATCTAAACAATCTCTCTTTAAGTGCACGTGAGAAAAATGCAGTTGCTGTAAGCATATGTTGAAGTTCACTACATAAACAATTGCAGTTTATAAAAAATACAAAGGAGAAACACAAAGAAAGCTTTCCTGCTGGCAAAGAAAAATAACATACCACTTCAAGGCAATCTAGCGGGTAGAAGTCATCTGCGCCACCTTGTCGTGACATCGATGGATGGCTGTACTTCCTACTATCGTGGATATCAAGGGTCCGGCGATGCGGGTTCATCGTGTATAAGGAATAATGACCATCCTTGAATCACGCATCATAATCTGTTCAAGATAAAAAATGAAATCAAAAGTTCTTTCGACACGCACTCACCGTGACCATTGTTCCAAAAATAACTATAAAAGAAATGCAACAAACCAGAAAATAAATGACAAAAACAATGAATTTACCAGCTTTTGCATCCAACAAAGTTTGTGCCATTGCTCACAAAAATTTGAACTGATTAATCTGCATCTTCTAAAACAAAAGAGCTATGCACAATCGCAACACAGATTTCCGCTATTATCTCTCGCCACGAGGTTTCCATTTGAAGAACGACTGACACACAAAAAGAACAAAAACAAAAGGACATGAAAAAAAGAAAAAACAATGCAAGGTGTATGGACATGAAAAGCCAAGGTAGGAAAGAATGACAGCAAACATTTACCGTGATAAATAAAGGTGAAAGTAGCAAACGTTCACCGGATTGATAAGCTAAACCCAATTCAGGGTCTTGCTTCCAGTACTTGATAACATAATCCATGATATACGAATCCATTAAAGCTCCTTTGCCAAATGTATCATAGATATAGTCGAAATTGTAAGTATCGACATCATCACCAAAAGGACCATGCACCATAAAGAACGCGTTCCTACAGTAAACATACACAGATGGGATCAATAAAATTAGAACTAAAAATCAAAACACACAAAAAGCATGAAAGGGCACACGCATCACATAAAAAACTTACTCGCGGTTTTTGGTTACAAAATCTTTGCTGAGAACAAGATCCTTTATTTTAATCGCCTCATCCATATATCTGAACCTCGGAGGCTTCAATTTCTCTATAGAGCATCTCAACTTAAAAGCCCTCTCACCTGCCCTCTTGTTCAAAAATACTTCAACCTCATCCAAATGAGGACGATTAATTGCTGCACTCCTAGTCCTAGTTACACGCAATACACGGTGTAACAAAATCATCATCATCAACATCATATACATCATGTGGAGAGCTAGGTCGAGAGACACTTCCACCATCGTGTCCAGACGCCACATTTGTGTTCAAACCGTAATTATCTGGAGAGATTTCAATGACACAATCCTCCATAACCACATAAGAACCTCTGGACTCAAACAAAGGACGCATGCCTTCATGAAGCCCCCCAATCAAAACCTAAAAACATGGAGAAAAACATGGAAGCACTCAAGACAAAACACAAGAACCTCGAAAACATGTATATAGAGAAAAATAGAATGCAGCCCACTCGTTGTATACATCAATGCAACAACATATCTACAAACAATGCAGCCCACATATAAAAATAACAATGCAGCCCACTTTCTACATCAATGCAGCCCACACTTGTATAAAAACAATGCAGCCCATATATAAAAATAACAATGCAGCCCACTTATCTACAAACAATGCAGCCCACATATAAAAAATAACAATGCAGCCCACTTTCTACATCAATGCAGCCCACACTTGTATAAAACAATGCAGCCCACATATAAATAACAATGCAGCCCACTTTCTACATCAACAAAAACCTACATAAAAAAATAACAATGCAGCCCACTTTCTAAAAGAATGCAGCTCAAGACTTGTATACAAAGAATGCATTTCACATATAAAAATAACAATGCAGCCACTCATTTATAAAGAAGCGGAACCAGCAAGAGTAAAAAATAAAATAAAGCGAGGATGAAGAAGTTCAATAAAACAACCTTTATCTCGCAAAAATTAGAAGTGATGTTAAATCAAGGCAACACTTCGATGTTAGCAGTACTATAGAGCATGGCCTTCCGATGTAGCCAATGTGCTCCACCCCAAACTTAGCAACTCGAACACCATCCCATGTCCTGCAAGAATTGAAACATATAGAATCCACAATCATGCCTCGCAATAAAAAGAATAAAAACATCAGTTTCACAAAATTAAGTGAAAAAACTTGAACAAGATGACATGTAAGGGCTAAAGAATGCACCCATTTGGCTGCAATGGGACAATGACATGTTTCAACACAAATCCATCAAGTGTGGGAGGATTTAGGGCTCATCGTAACTCAAGCTACCTTCTTTCCATGCACGCTGATATTTTTAACCATCCTCCTAAAACTCCCCGACCGATCGATCATGCCAGTTTGTTGAAATGAGTCAAGGAATTCTAAACCGCCCTTTCTTTCACATTTAACGCAACTACACAATAATGACCAACACCATCCTCGATTCAAGCGGATCAAAAGTTGCAAAAGGACCGTTGGAAGCATGAATAAATAAATAAAATTATTATAACAAGAAAAAACAGAATAATATAAAAACAAAACAAGTAAAATACACACAAAAAAGTCTCTCACCATATCCTTTTATCAACACGCCTCGCTTTTGAAGAGAACATCATTTTAACACTCCCCCTACAAGTACCACCATTCCAAATATTTGTTCGCCAAATCAAAACCAAAAATCAAATAAGCAAAACAAGTCGTCAGACTAAATCGAAAAAGAAAATGAAAAATAAAACAAAATTGCATTCTTACACAAATATGGTACGGGACAACCATTGTCGGAGATCTCTTAAACTTATCTACCAGCAAAGAAACCCCAAGATCTACAAGCCTTGTAGTGAGCATCCCTTTATCCCAAAAGGATTGACCAACTTCGCCAATGCTAATATCACCCATCTCAGTTTTAAAAGCAATCATGTCCCTGAATTTTTCATGAAAAACTCAAACATAAGATACTAAAAAAATAACAACAAATAAAAACGGGTAAATACAAAAATTAGATAATACATATGAACAAAACAATTTCTAAAAAACCATACTTCTTCTTCTTGTCCTTCCGAGCCCTTGTAACAGCAGCCTACAACTCATTGTATCTTTTTAGAAGAGCTGGATCAATGCTCGACGGTGTCACAACAGGGAGTTCATCATCTGCAATAAAAAAGATGAAGTTCACTTATCCAAACAATGAACTTTAAATATTAAGATAAGGGAATTCTGCTAGCTATTTTGAAAATCATAGACAAAAGATCAAAAAGTTTCACTTATCATTTAACATCTAATACAGATACCATAGTAATTAAACAACATGAATGAGAAAAACATCAAATCAGACTGCTAAAAATCTCTCTTGCCTTCAAAGGTCGAGTCTTCGTGCCATTGTTCTTCGTAATCGAGCAAATATTTTTGCATAGGTTGCATTTAATCCACCACAACCTCATCGGACTTTCCTTCGCAAGAACATCAACATTCTCTCGATTTATAACACTCGTCATCAACAAAATTTCCTTAGATACTTCAACTACATGAGGCTCCACTATCAATACTTCCTAACATCATTGGACACTAGACACATAGGAAGAAACAACACTAGCAGCAGGGCAACATTCTCCAAAGTGGCTTTTCAATGCCAACATCGTAATCTTCATGCCGATCAAGGAACAACATCATGGGATCCTTGAGCTACGTATGATCTCGCACACTCAACGGCAACCGATATGTACATCAACACTGCACGTCATCAACAAAGACAACCGCCTGATTCAGATTAACGTGGACTTCCACGCTTGGTTCTCCAACCTGTGGAAAGTTTAAAAACACCCAAGAATACAAAAATAAGCATGGGGATAACTAACACAACAACACACACAGACACTTATGTCAAAAAGATCACGCAACATACACATAACAACCTAAATACACATATATACAAAACAACACCAACACACGAGGTGTCAAACACAACTACAATCGCAACCCACGATACATAAAAAAAGAAATGCAATCGATTTGACAAACGTCATAGCTTCAGCTTATGTTAAATACTAAAGGTCACTTATGTAAATAAGTATGGATCACGATGCCAAAAGAATCAAGTAGCTTCACTTATGTCAAACAAAGGAAGATCACACATGTAAAACTATTGCAGCTAACATAACGCAAATGAAAATGCATATGGATGAACATAATAAACAGACATCAAGTTTATAACATATAACAAAAAATTAGATTACAACCCACTAAATGTAACAAGTAATACAACTATACCTTATCGCCCACAACATCAAGAGGGGACGCCAGATCACCCAAGACCTCATCCTTCCCAGAGCCATCGTAAGTCTCTTTGTGCACATCATGAGCATCGACACCGCCTACAAGCCATACAACAAACCAAAAAGAGAAATAAGATGGTACCGATCAAAAGATGAAACTCCAACCATGCATAAGCAAAGACACACTTCACAACAGAGAAGTACACAAGAAAAATATGGGAACCAAACAAATGTAAGTTCAAAGAAAAAGGGAAGCATGGCGTAATGTATATGGCAGAGTATTTATACTGACCAACTCCATCGCTCTAGTTCCATCGACACCGTAAGATTCCACTCCAGCCTATAACCAAAAAAAAATAGTGAGGAGCAACAACATAATACACAAAAAAGAGGTCCAAAGCCACAAAAACATAGAACATACATTATCAAGACTAACGCCAACATCTCCGACGGATCATTTCATCCACAATATGCCCAAAGATCCTTCTCATACCGATCGTGATTTTTCTTCTTGTGAATGTCTCAATTGAGCATACGAAGAACGAACATTTGTCAACGCAATCTTCGTGCTTTTAATCACACCACAATCAAAATTGTGAGCAAGAACAATATCTTCATCTCGGGCCATGGCCAACAGGAAAAACCAGAACTCGTCCTCAACCTGTCACCAGAGGTTGGCAAATCTTCACCACCAAAACCTTCGAAGAAGCTCATCAATCTCATCATGCTTTTTCGCCAACAAATGTCTGCTTATAAGAGCTTGTATTATCAAACATCCGCCGAGGCATGAAACCACGAGTATGCACCTCATCATCACAACCGAAGTCGATTACAGATAGGCTCATAAAACCTATCATGAGTGCTAGGCCCTCAGATCGAAGTCGCCGCGGTACAATCGCAATGTGACAGGTTGTACACAATATCACCCGACGCCTTCCACTGCAAAAAAAGAGAACACGCAAAGAGAAGTACACATGTGAGTACTAGAATAGTTCACATTTATAATGATCTGACATTTTTTTAAAAAAATCTGATATTAAAAAATCGTGCACTAACCGCAGCTTCCCAAATTTGTAACTTTCCAAGTAAATCTTTCCTTCACAAACACATCCTCATTTTACAACTTCATCAGTCCTTGGTCATCGTGTATGACGACGGGAAGGCGCAATGTGCATGACTTCGAAAAATCTCATAAGCTTCAGGGAGTCAAGATCATAACTGGGGGAGACAACAATACAACCCTCATCGCATAATTCTCGCTTTGCCTCTCGATCACACTAACCACAAATCCTGCCTACAACTCATCAACAAGTCGACAAAGTCCATCGAGCCATAGCCGATAATCCATGTTCTCTACCATCGCAAAGAACTCTACCTAAACGAACCGCAGCCCCGCACAACAAATTCGTAAAGTATAAGGAAGAACACCTTCACACAAGAACACCTACACTCACATAATCACCTTCCTCCACCAACTTCTTCAACTTCTCAAGCAAGTCCTTGACACCTATAGTTTTTAAACATCAAAGTTAAGCTCATCCTTGAGGGCAATAACGATTCATCATGACCACGAAGGTGCATGGGTGCAAGCAGACTTCCATAGGTAAATCAAAAATGTGATGAACTGCATCACATTGATTCAAGAACCCCGCCATTCCCAAAGTCCATTAACATAGTGGCAGGTCAATCACTCCCATCAAATAGCACATAAGAATGCGCGACACATTTTTCTTACTGCCGATCAAAGACAACACCAAATCCAAAGATCCCTTACACGGCCGCAATGCGCCTCTTTCAACAAAGAAGCAGCCTTGGTAACAAGAAGCTTAATAAACGACGGTCTTGTTAAATCGAGAATCATCTCCTCACCATCATCTTCAGCCAGCATTGCTCTTACTAGACTTCTTCCTCCGTGTAAAGGGAAATGCAACCACATTAGAAGATTATGCATAAAAAAGAAAATACGTAAAGAATAACAAAATGAAGGAAACAAATGCAGGCACTTCAACAAACCCTTGGATTAGCATCCACCTCCGCGCAGTAATCACCACCAACATCTTCGCCGACATCATCATGGCACGCTTGGGTACACTCTTAGATGAACCACGCCTTATGCGCTCAGAAGGATGAACACCCTTCACATAATCAGAAGCACAAAGTCATCGCCATCGTAATTGGGACCTTCAAGGACATGTAGTCGCTTATACCGAGGATCATCACTTCCACCAACTTCACCGGTCTCTTGCCAAGATTCTTCTTCATTCCAAAGAACACGTGGATTCCACCGAGGTGTACCACCTTCCTCAAAGAATGCGACTCAACCTCTTCTTCACCTTGCCAAATTTACTACACCTTGCCACCATCTCAGAGATCTCCTATGCTTCTCCTTTTCAAAGAAACTATTTTGACTCAATTTCAAACCTCAACTTCTTCTTGCTTTGCTTCAACTCATATCGATTTAACCTGCTCGACCATCCAATCCGTAACTTCCTCTCACTCATCAACAGATCGCGACAGTGTTTCGCATAAGACAGACGCCTCTCGATCAAAGCTCACACCATCATTACCTCTCAAAATAATGGTCAATCAATTGAGTAACCTCCTCAAACACGGCGCCTAAAGATGAAAAATGCAGATCATCACAAAACAAAGTTTGTCTATGCTCATAAAAATTGCAAAAAAAGAACAAATGCAAGACAGCTTAGACATATAAATGTAGTGCTCAACCATAAACTCAAATTAAAAAATAATGCATTGTACAAAAACTTGAATAAAACGACAATGCAAATACAAGTACATACTCTAGAGTTCACATACAAAAAATAAAATGTAGTGCTGCATATAGTAAAATCACGGATATTCGTAATAAAAATGTTTAACTAGATAAAACAAAGCATACACAAAATAAACAAATTAAACACACACCGTAAGAGAGGCCACACTTATAACATTACTAGAAAGGCCTACCAATGGCGCACTCTAATTTGGGCCATTAATGGCGATTAGTGGTGCGCCATTAGTGCCACGCCATTAGTATTTTACTAATGCGCACTGCGCGCCATTACAGTTCGATATACTAATGGCGCACCACCGACGCGCCATTAGTGTATACATAAGGCGCCTATTAGTATGCTCCAAAATATGTATAATTAGGTAAGTCTGGATACTAATGGCGCAATGTTAAACAAGATGCGCCATTAGTAATTTCCTGCATACTAATAGCGCACTAATTAGTGATGCGCCATTAGTATACTTTGTCATACTAATGGTGCAATCGTGATGATGATGCGCCATTAGTATGAATATTAGGTTTTTTATTTTTATTTTCTGCTTTTTGCACAGGTTACAAAATGTATAATTTGACAAAATATAGACAAGACACATCAACAATGATTCATCGAATACAATAGAACATTAGTCTTTGAATACAATTCATCATATTAGTCTCCTAATACAATTCATCATATTAGTCTCCTAATTGAAAAGACCGAACAAAGATAGAACATTATATTACAAGTATCGAGACCATGAGTAGCGAGTTTGTCTTCACATTACAAATCGATATCGATCATCTAAACTACCATCACATAGAAGAGAGTCAGGTCATCACGATGAGCATCATCACGATGAAACTCGCTTTCATCCGGTTCCACCAACGCCCTCCTCTCCCGCTAGATAGCGGGCGATCTAGATTCGCCTCGCCCTAGTGGTGTACCTTTGTAATCATATCACTGAATCGGTGAACCTGCTCCGACACTCCTCCCAATGCCGAGACTCGAACCTTACCCTTGTATTACCTACATACGCCGGCATCGCTATGCACTAGCCAAACGTAAACGTTAGTACCAATTCACGCATAATACATAAGCAATATATAAGTATGCAAATGTAACGATCGGAAGAGAAAAGCAAGACATTAATAGCATCGATACATCTAAGTTGAACGACTCTCAAACCAAAGAGACATACTACAAGTTCATTAAAGTTTAATTACAACATGAGCCAATCGATGTTTCGTAATCCAGACACAAGATCACCGCTCGACCGACTCAAAGGACCGGAGCGGATGAAGCCGCCGCTCATCGTGGGAGTCATGAAATAACGGTCGTTGTCACCGCGATTTGTAGCATTGTGTCGATGTCACCGCTGGACGGTTGATTGTTGAGGTAGAACCGCCCCGAGGTACGGCGACATCTTGATGGATGATTTCGCAAACTCCGATCGATGCAAAAGAATTTTTGCTCTGGAGGTCCGCGCCCGGATTGCCGACACGCTTTTGCTTAATCTTTGAGTTTACTCTGCAGCGGTTGATGATGGTCCCGTATGATCGCCGCATGTGATGGATGGCGAGTAGGCACCCTTCCGATCGCAGCGGCCGCTTGACGCAGCAGAACGTCAGACAGGGGAGAACACGGCTTGCCGTACTTACAAATAGGCTTGGTGAAGGTGCTCTCCAGATTTGGCGAGCCGGGAGAACATCATCAAGAACCTTCTTGACATTTGTGTAGTCTACGCTCGATCGACGGCAAGGGTCTAAATACGGGCCATGGAATATTTGGGGCTTAGGAGGATGAGCGGCAATGTGTCACCGCAGAAAACACGAATGTTAAAAGAAAACAATCAAAATCTAAGAATTCATATGTTACGGGCGGTTGAGGGGAGGACTTACTCGAAAGTAAGGCATGAGGAAGTTATCCTTATCTTGGTTTGCCGAATGACGCTTCGAGGTAAGAACTCGCGACATGCTGGCCCCCACGCCCAAGATCTTGGCACACATGTAGAAGGGGTCGACTATCACGATGTTCGGGTCTTGTCGCTAATGATCCGTGATTCCATACTCAGCAAAATAGCCGAACGAAGGTGTAGTGCACGGATGAAGGTTCAACATAGCGGATGTCATCAAACCGCAGGACGATCGTACACCCGGCGGAGTTATCCACAAAGCCCTTGCCCTTCCGCACCTTGGCCGCGATAACCGGTATGCTACATCCTTTCTCTCGAGACGCCGCTTTCCAAAGAAAGAACACCGCCATGCGATCCGATAGCACCGGTTGCAGATTGAGCATATTTGTTTGCAGATCGCCTCTACCCGCCACATGCACCCTCCTCGAGATATCGCTAGGTGAAGGTGGCCCGCCCCGAGCACGGATCGCACTCGGTGCCTGCTCGCACCCTTCTTAGTCTTTCTTTGCGGCCTTCTTCTTCTCCCGTAATGGGACCGAAGTTCCGCCAGCACCGCCTTCTTGAGTGTGTTGGGGCTGATAATATTTCGACCTTGCCTATCCGAGGCTCGTGAAGTCGGCACCGGAGGCGCCTCCGAGAGCCGAAAGCCGACGGGCCTCAGTAACTTGGCTTTCCGCGTACCAGCCTAGATCGCACACGCCTTTGTTGGGTTGGGTTCTTGAGAAGGAGGCCCCATGAAGTCGCCATCGCACTCCATGATCGGCAAAGTACTTATCGACGCTAAATGTATCGCCGCCCTCCTCGTCGTCGCTCGATCCTATGCCATATGCATGTTTGGATCCAGGGCATAGGGATGTCCCAGACCGCGGCGGTCTTGCCATGGGGTCGACTTTCCGCAGACGACCGGGCGTGTTGTCTTTGGGTGGTATCCCCGCCCTCAAATGAATCGCTCTTCCCAAAGCAGGGCCAGCCAGTGCATTGAGGGTCATCATGTCATCATCGCCGCCCCGACAAAGTTGAATCGAGGTAACAACTCGTCGCAGCCGGCAAAGACCAACCAGCTTGAACCCTAAACAAGTTGGTGGCATCCGGGTACCGTGGAACAGGTTGCTCAGTTGAACGATTTTGCCCTTGGCGACATCGACCAACTCGTTGTTCACGGCGGAGGAGAGTGCACTAACGCCGCCACGCCGCGAAAACATGTAGGGCGCCGGATGCCCAACAAAGGCAAGGAGATGAAGTCCTCGCCAGAGAGGCTTAATTAGTTACCGGATGATGGCGCCGAGCTCGGCTATCAGAGGCACCGCCAACGGCGCGGCGCAAATGACGAGGGGCCGCTTGTCGCAGAGGTGCCGCCGGCGACACCCGGTGCATTAAGTTCCGTGCGCGCCGGAGACACTAATGCCGCCCGCCGGAGGCACCAATGGCCCCGCCATTGCATTATGCGAAGTTGGTCGCGGAAGCTAGGAATCGGGCGGCCCCGCTGCCGCCTGCAATCCACGACTCAACCCCGAGATCAAGGTAGGCACAATGGCGTGATCGCGTTCGAGTCGTTGTTCCACTTGCTCTTGACAATCTCCGTAATCCACGCCACATGTGCCTTGAGTTCTGAACTCGCTACCGCTTTCCGAGCTGGTGTTTTTTCCTTCCGCACACCAGCGTATAGTATGACCCCATTTTGTCGACAAGCTTTTGCCGCCACACGACCACCGACGCCGGCCATCGAGCTTATCCTTGTTCTTCATTACATTCAACGCCCTATTTAGAGTGGTGGCCCAAGGGTTGCTCTTAGTCGACCCTGCTATCGCTTTCACAGAAGGAATGTGAACCATTTAGAAATTTGGCTTCATTAATTAGAATGCAACCATATGGAGCTAATTACGCTGGGTGTATTCTTACCGTAACAAGCTCAAGCTTCGGTCTTCGGATCCGTGGTAAGCTCCTTTGTTTTCGGTCCTTCTTGTACCGGCCCCGACAAAGTTCCCGGTCCGCTTGTCACCAGATTTATCGAAGAGGGGCGGTAGGCCTTGCTCGCACGGTCCGCCTCCTCCTTGTCCCATATAGGCTCCGCCACTCAGAACACGACCGAGTGTGTGTTCCCATGTTCAGCCCTCAGATTTGTTTCCACTCACTTGATTGGGAGTTTGTGCTCGAGCAATTGATCTTGAAGTCGCTAGAGTCATCTTTGGTGATCGAAGGATTTTTCTCCTTGATCTTCTCGATAACTCTCACCTTTCTCGATCATTCTCTTCACATTGCTTTTCCAAGCAGACATGGCCTTGCTCATCTTCATGAGGGCAGCATTGTTCACTTTATTCCCTTTGAGGCTTGTGTTTGCAAATTCAGCGGGAACTTGTATCGCTCATGCAGCTTCGGAAGAGGAGGTTGCGAAATTCCCTGGTCAGATGCCTGTGTTCTTGTTGATCGAGACGGTGTTCCGGAGAATGCACCCGAGCAAGCGAGTACCCTTGACTATTCGCTCGGGCGCCATTGATCTCGCTGGAGTCCACTTCAAGAACTTCCTCCTTGAGGGTGAGGAGCACGATCGAGCCAGCCCTTCCGCTGCTTCTTCTGGTGCTGCCATCCGGCGGTGCCGCCATCATCGGTGGCATCTCGGCGCACCATCGGGTGGCATTAGTGGGGTCATCCTCGGCGGTACCATCTGGTCTCAGATCGTGGGGAAGGCGGCGCCTCATACAACCGAGGTTGGTCCTCCATCTCCGGGACAGCTCCCTGAATCGCCTTGTCGCTCAACCCCGCCTCATCATTGTTGGCCATGTTTCTCTAAATAGGAACACAGCTTTGGTCAAAAGTTGGTTATTGTTTAGGTTTGTCGACACCGAGGCATCCTAAAAGCTAAGCTTTTATCATTGAGGGTTTTTCGACGCCGAGGCACCCTAAAAGCCTAAGCTTTCATCATTAGTCACAAGTACTCCGCCCATGCATTAGTCACAGTATTTATATGTCCTATTTTAGCAAAGTCATGCTAAAATTCACGGAAAATTTCAGCATGACCTTTGCTGAAAATAGGACATATGGAGTACCCAATTTGCTAGAACGGAAGTTAATCGACATTCCAAAGAAACTCAAGGGCCTTCGGTGGACAAGGCAAAAAGGCCTCCATCACAAAGATGGAAAATACATTGGCATGTTTTTGCTTATAAAAAGCTAACAAGTGTAAGTCAAAACAATATACCCCCAAGTGAACCACAACAACATCTAAAAGCTAACAATTGTTTTTGCTTATAAAAAGACCAATGGCACATAATACATCCGTAAGCACAATTCCTAGTGTTTTCCCGCTTGAGGCAACTGCTTTCAACCGGGTGCACAATCTTCAACATGAGTCTGACCATGATAACCGTTATTTTGCTTATCAAGACATGTTTTCTCAAGCGTTGAGATCAAACATCACATGACGGTAGATTCCTTGAAATGGTAATGATAAATATAGTTCCAAAAGATGCAACACATATGCGTAATTGTATTATGTTTCAATACTTAGCCGAGTTATAATGCAATATTTTTTCAGCTTTATCGCTGCAAGTATATCATTTCACAAGCTTCAGAGAAGAGCAAAGCAGAGTACACTATCGCACAATTTAACTGATTTTTTACTCCAATAATATCGTACACTTTAATCGTAATGGAATACCGATCTTTGATTCAAGTAATAGTGTATGATGAATTTGATTATTCAGACTTAAGTTGCTTCAAGTGATGTCACTAGTTTCAGCTTAATCGAGTACTACAACAAATGGAGTACCTAATCCGATCCAGCTTAAAGTCTCCAAATGGAGTACCAAATGGAGTACTACAGCCTCGTGACCGCTTCGTTATGTTTGCTTTGATAAGGAAGACATGTAGGCTTGACATAATTTTTACTAAGTTGCAAAGCAGCTTCATGATGAACTTGGTTTGTAGTGTGCTATATATATGGATCGCCTAATCCAATCCTAGTACTTACCAAATATACTACTAGTGCTTATTTGTTAGTCTCGGCTTTGCATTTTGATTTGAATTGGCAAATTTAGGAGAATCCCAAATGTTTTGAAAATCGATCACACTCATCACGATCGATGTAATGTTTGAATAGCAAAATTACAAGTCCGTAATACTAGTATCTTCTAGGGTGTCTCTCGCTAGCTTAACAATTCAATTGGTAGCATAGCTATGTTACAGAGGACCAGAGAGGAGGAAGAATAGAAGGGGTGGGGACTCACCTATGTTTGTCAGAAGCCGAGGTCAAGCACCACCACGAGCCGAGGCGACGGGCTCCTCTCCTCTCCTGGCCGCCCTCGCCCCGTCGCCACGCCGCCTACCTCAGAGCAGAGATGACACGAGGGTCAGCTAGATGGAGACGGAGGTACAAGAAGGATTCACATCAGCAAAGACCTTTCCTCCTTGGATGAAAGGGCCGAACTCACCATGGTGAGGCGCCGAGGCGGGCTGGGTGGCGCTGAGAGGCCGAGGCGGCGCTGGCGCCGAGACAATGGGGCGGCCGAGGCGGGCGCGGGCGCGCGGGCGGGCTGGGCGGGGCAAGGCGCAAGGGCGGCGAGGTGGCGGGCAGCTGGGCGGCGGGCAAGGTGCGCTGGGCAGGCCGAGGCGGGCGGGCAAGGCCTGGGCGGCGCTAAGGCGGCGGGGCAGCAAGGTGGTGGGCCGAGGCTGGGAAGGGATCGAGGGCGAGGGAGAGAGGGATCGAGGGCGAGGGAGAGAGGTGGGCACGGGAGGACTATGGATGGGGTGGCACACTAATGGCGCACCACACCCTGCGCCTAAGTACATCCACACTAATGGCGCACCTCACCCCGGTGCGCCATTAGTATTTTTTTTCTCGCCGAGCCAACAGTTATATTCCACCGACATGATCCACATCAAGCTCCCTCTACTAGCTCGACTAGTCGCCAGCCTGGGCTCACACCAGAGGTCCTGGGTTTGATTCCTGTGCTCCACAATTTTTTTTTCATTTAAAATGTTGTTTGATACTTATTTGTGTTTAAATATGTTCAAACTTGTTTAAATCATAACAAGAATATTTTTTATAAGACAAGAATAATTTTTAAAAAATATCATCAAACAAGAATGCCGGTGGAGCGGGAGGGTGCGGGTGCGGGGTCGGCGCCAGGCTGAGTAGGGAGGGGTGCGGGGTCATGCATGTGAGTAGGGAGGTGGGGGCGGGC
>JAHHZJ010006771.1:0-11662 GCA_021437245.1 Aegilops speltoides | reverse complement strand
TAGCCGTAGCTCAGTGTTCCTCTATTGTTAAGCATCTCCTGTAGTTCGTTGCCATATGCTTTGTTTTTATGTTGGGGTGCTGTAGCATAGTTTTGTGTTGCGTGCTAAGTAGCATCGGGCTGTTAAGCAGATTTGCGTCATTCTTGTTTTGCTTGTCATTTGCAAACCGTGCATCCGATTCCGGTGATCTTTATATCGATTTCAACGAAATCATCTCATCTTTCAGTGGCATACTTGGTTTGCCAAGTTGATGCCAGTTCATCATTTTCCTTCGAGCATACATATGCATAGCATGTCACATCTCGCATAGCATGTCGTGTATTGCATCATATTGCTTGTGCATTGTTCCTTGTTTGATTGTGGTTCCGTTGCTTGTGTTCTTGCTTTGGGTAGAGCCGGAGGCGAGTGCGTGAGCGAGGAGCCTGTTGAGAACGACTACGAGGATCGAGCCTTGACAACTCGAGAACCTTCTGAGCGAAGATGACCATACCTTGATATCACTTCTATCTTTGCTTGCTAGATGCTCGCTCTTTTGCTATGCCTATGCTGCGATACCTACCACTTGCTATATCATGCCACCCATATTGCCATGTCAACCTCTAACCACCCATGTCCTAGCAAACCGTTGTTTGGCTATGTTACCGCTTTGCTCAGCCCCTCTTATAGCGTTGTTAGTTGCAGGTGAAGATGAAGTTTGTTCCTTGTTGGAACACGGATATTTTGGGATATCACAATATCTATTGTTTTATACATCTATATACTTGGTAAAGGGTGGAAGGCTCGGCCTTATGCCCGGTGTTTTGTTCCACTCTTGCCACCCTAGTTTCCGTCATACCGGTGTTATGTTCCTTGATTTTGCGTTCCTTACGGTCGGGTGATTTATGGGACCCCTAGACAGTTCGCTTTGAATAAAACTCCTCCAGCAAGGCCCAACCTTGGTTTTACCATTTGCCACCTATACCCTTTTTCCCTTGGGTTTTCGCGAGCCGAGGTCATCTTTATTTAACCCCGGGCCAATGCTCCTCGAGTGTTGGTCCAAACTAGAACCCTTTGGCGCCCCTCAAGGAAACTTGAGGTCTGGTTTTAGTTATGCGGATTGCTCATCCGTTGTGCCCGAAGCGAGATATGTGCAGCTCCTATCGGGATTTGTCGGCACGATCGGGTGGTCTTGCTGGTTTAGTTTTACCATTGTCGAAATGTCTTGATGTACCGGGATACCGAGTCGATCGAGTGTCTTGGGTGAAGGTTTATTCCTTCGTTGACCGTGAGAGCTTGTTATGGGCTAAGTTGGGACACCTGCAAGGTAATATCTTTCAAAGCCGTGCCGGTTATGAGGCAGATGGGAATTTGTTAATGTCCGGTTGTAGAAAACCGAAGTTGACCTTATTTAAAATACATCAACCGTGTATGTAACGTGATGGTCTCTTCTCGTGAGTCCGGAAGTGAACACGTGTTGGAGTTATGCTTGCGTAAGTAGTCGGGATCACTTCTTGATCGCTAATAGTTTCACGACCGCCTTGCTTCTCTTCTCGCTCTCTTTTGCGAAGTAGCCACCATATATGCTAGTACTTGCAGCAGCTCCTCCTTTTGACACCAGCCTTCCCTTAAGCTTAAATAGTCTTGAT
Source organism: Aegilops speltoides (assembly GCA_021437245.1). Classification (NCBI taxonomy): domain Eukaryota; kingdom Viridiplantae; phylum Streptophyta; class Magnoliopsida; order Poales; family Poaceae; genus Aegilops; species Aegilops speltoides. The sequence continues at coordinate 10,037 of JAHHZJ010006771.1, read as the reverse complement.
CTCGGGTGTGAGATTTGAGTCCGTGGCTCAGATTCTACCAAAACAGATCAGGTACGGTGATGCCGTAGCAGATGGCGATGAGCTGAAGTGGGAATCTGATGAGGCCCTTGGTCGATACTATGTTTCCTTTCCGGACGATTAGTAGTGGAGCCAGTTAGGCGATCGGGATCCGTGTCGCATGTGGGTTGTTCTTCTTTTATTTTGGTTCCGTGGTCGGACCTTGATTGTATCTGGATGATGTAATGCTTTATTCATGTAATTGTGTGAAGTGGCATGTAAGCCAACTATGTATCTTTCCCTTATGTATTACATGGATTGTGCGAAGATTACCTCACTTGCGACATTGCTTTCAATGCGGTTATGCCTCTAAGTCGTGCTCGACACGTGGGAGCTATAAGCCGCATCGAGGCGTCAAGTTGGTGTCGAGCCATCCCGACCTTAAGCCCCCTGCTGATCGTTTTAGTGGCGAGTTGTGTCTAGAAAAATTGTTTTGAGTCATTTAGGATTATATATATCGGAGAGTTTAGGAATTCTTTTTACTCCCAGTCCCTTGACCTTCGGTGAGGTACTGGCGTAGAGTTTTGACTCTTCTCTTCTCAAATTTCACTAAAAATTTTTTAGGATCAGCGGGTATCTTGGGATCGTTCGATATTCTTATGATGACAACATTGTCTTGGTTGCCTCGACATTTAGGGGTTGTGGCGGTGTCCGGGAGTTGAGCTCCGGGTGTTGTCGTCATAATTTTATCGTTGCGATTCGGAATACGAGTTTAACGCCGACATCGAAAATCTCTTTTATGCGTCAGTTGGTGAGATAACCCGCTAACCCGATCTTGTGGTGAGTCGGAGTATTGCCATGACTTGTATAACGGATGCTTTTGAAGGTTGAGGTACACGATTTCGAAGGTTTCTTGGTTATGTGTTGAAGGATGGATACTGATGGATGTAGGGATTGTTAGCTTGGGTGAGATATATATATTGCTCCCTGTATCCCCAACACTGATTGCATAACCGGAAAGTTTCGGGAGTTTATAGGTGGGATTCAAGTAGCTCTAGCATTTCTTCCGAGATATTTGGTTTGTGATTGGGTAATCCTTACCACTTATTTGTTCCATTCATACCTTGTTTTTATTTTATTCATCAATATCTCTTATCAAGTGGCTTCTCACCTTAATGGACGTGATGTTTACTTTGGAATTCATTCGTTCATCTCTGTTGAATGTTTATTGTGAAGACTATATGTTGCAATTTCTATCCGTTGATTCAACTTGTCTATCATCTATCAAGATGCTAACGGATGTCACCCTCTTGAGATGGCTCCTCCACGCATCGAATCCGGACGCAGTGATGGGAGTCGCGAACCCTCCACCTCCACCTCCGCCTCGGAGGCATGGCAAACTTTGATGGCAACCACTAGCATGCCTTCGTTGTTGATTCAGTGATGCAAGAGCGTAACCAAGGCCAAGGCAACCAAGGAATCAAGGTCAAGGCAGTTCTATCATCAGCCACGTTTCCTACACTCAACCAGTTCCTTGCCAACCAGCCAAAGTCTTTCGACTCTTGTGCGAGGCCACAGCGCGACGATTGGCTCGTGGATATCAACAAGCATTTTGAATGCAGCAATGTCGGACACGAGGACTACGTCAAGTTCAGCGTCTTTTCAGCTCAAGGATCGAGCGTGATTGGTTCCGACAATACAAGGATTCTAGAGGTGGTCGGTGATTACTTGGACTGATTTACTCGGGACTTTAAAGCTCACCACATTCCTTCGGTGTTGTTGAGAGCAAGCGTGAGGAGTTTCGCAATCTCAAGCAAGGAAGCATGTCGATGTCTGAATACAACATACTGATTTGAAACTTGCTCGTTTTGCTAAACAAGGCGTTCTGATGAGAAAAGTATGATCTATCGATTCGGGTGGCCTTGAGAGGATCTGCGAGTTATCTCTTGTTCTTTACGAGCCTACTCGGTTTGATCAATTCTATAATATGGCACTCAAGCTAGAAGGTGCTCAGCTCAAGTGTGAGGCTTCAAAGAAGAGAATCGAGGATGCGATTCAGTCTTCTTCTTCCTCTCAAGTGGCGACAAAGCAGCAAAAGTTCTACCTTCCTCCTCCTCCGTTCCGTCGGCCTTATCGGAGAAGAACTCGGTGGTCGTGGATCTTCCACCCACCCAACCCAAGCTACGAGAACAAGTCTCAGCCTCAAGCTCCAAGGTCAAATGCTCCTTATCACCGTCCGCTCTCAGAGGTGACTTGCAACAAGTGCCAGCAGAAGGGTCACTATGCGAACAAATGCCATAACCAAAGGCGCCTTCCTCCTCCTCCTCCTGTGAGGTCTTCAAGCAATGCAGTGGTCAAGCATAATCCGAAGCATGCAAAGGTGAATATGATGAATGCAGCTCAGGCAGAGGATTCTTCAGATGTGATAATGGGTAATCTTCCAGTTATTGATATTCCTGCAAAAGTCTTATTTGATACTGGTGCATCACATTCTTTCATTTCAAGACCTTTTGTGGCTATGCATGATTTGGTTACTCAAATATTGCCAAGTCCTTACTCTATTGTTTCCCCGGCTCGACAAATGACTTCTCGAGCATTGGTTCGGGATGTCTCTATCAAGATGGGCGACTATAGATTTCTGTCTTCTCCAATTGTTCTTGGTGACTCGGATATTGATCTTATTCTCGGGATGGTGGCTTTCTAAACACAAAGCTCAACTTGATTGTCTGCGAGCAGATTCAATTGACACACCCTTCGAGGATGTTATCATCTATGCCGCTCGTGATGAAACCATTCGGTTGTTTTCTCTCAATGAGAAGGGCGAGTTGAATGCTATCTCTCAAATTCCGATCGTTTGTGAGTACCAAGATGTCTTTCGGAAGAGCTTCGGGTATGCCTCGCATCGGCCGGTCGAATTGTTATCGATCTTGAGCACAGCCTTGAACCCGTTTGCAAGCGTCCTTACAAGCTTGGACCCAAGGAGCTGAAAGAATTGAAGAAGCAGCTCGATGAACAAGAGCGTCTGGGTTCGATCGGACGAGTTCATCTCCATGGGGATGTGGAGTTCTTTTGTCGGAAGAAGGATGGCACGGACCGACTTTGTGTTGATTACCGTCCATTGAACAAGAAGACAATCAAGAACAAGTATCCACTTCCCAACATCAATGAGCTATTCGAGCAACTCAAAGGTGCTAAAGTATTCTCCAAGCTTGACCTCCGTATGGGTTATCATCAGATTCGCATTCGTGAACAAGATATTCCCAAGACGCATTCGAACAAGCTTTGGTTCTTATGAATATCTTGTCATGTCTTTCGGCCTTGTCAATGCTCCTCCAACTTTCTCTGCATGATGAACTTTATCTTCAACCCCTACACAAATGATTTTGTCTTGGTGTATCTCGATGATATTTTGGTCTTCTCCAAGAACAAGCAGGATCATGCCAAACATTTGCGATTGGTGCTCGACAAGCTCGAGAACATCAATTCTATCGAAGTTTTCCAAATGTGAGTTCGGCTTGATGAAGTTCTTTATCTTGGTCATATCATCTCAGCCAAGGGCATCGTGTTAATCCGAGAAGGTGTCTTCAATTGTGAATTGGGAACCTCCTCGAATGTCAAGCGACTCCATGATTTTCTCGGTCTTGCAAGCTATTGCGAAGATTCGTTGAGAATTTCTCCAAGATTGCAAAGCCTCTTTCCAACCTTCTCGAAGCATGTCAAGTAATGCGGGCCTTTGAGTGTGATGTCGCTTTCAATACCCTCAAAGAGAAGCTAGTTACAGCTCTGTCTTGACTCCTCTGATGAATCCAAGCCATTCGAAGTTTTCGTGATGCTTCCTTGCAAGGTCTCGGTCTGTGTTAATGCAAGAGAAGAAGGTTGTGGCCTATACCTCTCGTCGATTGAAGCCCACGAAAAGAACTACCCACTCACGATCTTGAGTTGGCGGCGATTGTCCATGCATTGATAACATGGAGACATCTCTTGTTGGGAAGGAAAGTGGACATTTTCACCGATCACAAGAGCCTCAAGTATATCTTCACTCAACCAAACCTCAACCTCGAGCAAACTCGATGGGTCGAAATGATTCAAGAGTACAATCCAAGTATTGAATATACTCGGCAAGGCGAATGTGATTGCGAGATGCTCGAGCGAAAGGCTTATTGACAGAGTCTAATTCTCAAGCCCTTCCAACGGATCTTTGTGAAGCTTTCAAGCTGAATCTTCAAGTTGTTCCTCAAGGATTTCTTGCCAACCTCATAGTCTCTCCTACTTTGGAAGATCAAATTCGTGAGGCTCAACTTCGGATACCATGGTGAAGAAGGTGAAGCGTGGTATTGACAAGGGCATTTCAAATACAAGTGCTATCGCTTGGATGACAAAGACACTCTTTTCTTGAGGATCGAATGGTGGTTCCTAAAGGCGATCTGAGAAAAGTCATCATGAATGAGGCACACAATTCCCTCCTATCCATTCATCCGGAAGACGAAGATGTACCATGACCTCAAGCGTCGTATTGGTGGACTCGAATGAAGCGAGAATTGCTCAATTCGTGAATGAATGTGATGTCTGCGAAGGGTGAAAGCGAACACCAAAGACCAGCGGTCTCCTCCAACCTCTTGCTATTCCGGATGGAAGTTTGATCATATCGAGATGGACTTCGTGACTGGTTTTCCAAAGTCCAAGCGTGGAAATGATGCTATCTTCGTTGTCATTGACAAGCTTACTAAAGTGGCTCATTTTCTTCTGTCAAAGAATCTATCACAGCAGCTCATGTGCGAGCTATACACCTCGAATTGTCTCCTTGCACGGTATTCCAAATTGATCTCTTGGACCGTGGAAGCATCTTCACTTCTAAGTTAGGATTCTTTTGAAGGCCATGGGCACCAACATTCGTTTCAGACACTTTTCATCCTCAAACTAGTGGCCAAGTCGGCGAGTCAATCAAATCCTTGAAGATATGCTCGGGGCTTGTGTCATTTCTTTGGCATGAAGTGGGAAGAGTGTCTCCCATACGAGTTCTCCTAAACAAGCACTTCCAAGCAAGTTCAGGGCAAGTGCCCCATTCGAAATTCTATATGGCGAAAGTGCGTACTCCTCTCAATTGGTCTACGAGCAGGTGAGCGCCAACTTCTTGCAGCGACTTGATTCACGAGCGAAGAAATGTGCAAAGCATTCGTGACGAATCTTAAACAAATCTGCGGAAGAATATTATGACTGACAAGCATCTTTGGCTTTATGAAATGGAGACCTGTCTCCTCGGTTCTCTCAATGAAACGCGCAAGCTTCGTACAGTCCCATCAAAGTTCCTAAGATAGTGGGTCCTTTCAAGATCATTGGCAAGAAGGACTGCCTAATCAACGAGCTTCCAGTCGCAATTGCAAGCGTGCATCGTGGTCTTCACGTGTCCAGATCATCAGAGTGCTTCAAGATTCTGCGCACTATCACTTTGAAGAAATTGACCTCCAAGAAGATCTTTCTTATCATGAAGCACCCGTTGCTATTCTTGAAGAAACTGGCAAGACTCAACAAGTCAATCAATGGTTCCGAAAGTAAAGTTGTCACACCATTCCGCACGATAGCCACGGGTCGAGGATCACCTCCGTTCGAATATCCGGAGTTCTTCAGTCCTAGAATCTCGGGGCGAGATCCTCTTGTAGTGGTGGAGTGTTGTAACACCGGATGTATCTGTTCCATATTTGTCAACTCCAACATCTTGCCATTTTCGGATATGTGCTATGATCATTCCCTCCGTGGTTGGGTTTTGACATTCGTGTTTGCATCTTGTCCAGTCATGCTCTAGTATCAGTCATCATGGATGATCCTCATTTGCAAGTGTTGTCTATGATTGAGCTATTCCCGTTGTCCGTATTTGAATCAAACTCCTAGTCCGCGTCTCCTTTTCAATTTTTCCGTGTGTGGGTGTTAACATTCTCGGAATGGACCGAGCCTTGCCAATGGCCTGGTATCAGTCACAGTGACCACGTCAGTTTGGTCATTTGGAGTTCGTTTGTACTCAGCAGTTACCTCCTCTCATCAAAGGCCTCTTTTGAGTTGCGCCATACAACCCTCCAAAACAGGCCAATAACCCATCTAACTCCCTGCCATGCCCTGATCGTTGTGACCGATCGTGTGGTATTCACCCATTTGGATCTCTAGCTCCCTCTATCCGCCTATTTATGAGCCTCCGAAACCTAAAGCCCAACTTACCCCTAACTCTCTGCCGTCGCGGACACGTCGCGCCGAACCACCGCCTTGGCCGCACGTCCCAGCCTATTAAAGCCCTTGCGCCCAAACCGAAACGCCACCTTCCCGCCCGCGCCCGGCCCCGCCGCGCACTCATCGGCCAGCGCCGCCAGCCTCTGCCGCCGCCGCCGCCCCGCTCACTTCGCCCGCCATACGCCCATGTGCCGCCGCGCCTCTGCCCCCCCAGCCATTTTGCACCAGCCAGCCATTGCATGCCGCCTGCCTGCCGCCAGCATCCACCGCCGTCGTCCATCATCCGCGGCCGCCGCCTCCTTCCTCCGGCCGAACCGAGCCCGCCGGCAACCTCCGACCTCGAGCGATCCAGATCCAGATCGAAGACCCTAGGTTGACTTCTCTCCCCCCCAAATTTCGTCTAAGTCCTCATATCTGTGTAATTTCGGGCACTTTTCATAGCATCACATCTCCGCAACCGTGGCTCCGTTTTGGGCGTATAATATGTGAAAATGTTCGTCTCGAAGAGTACATCATTTCATTCCATTGCATCATTTGCATTTGAGCTCATCTTGATGCCCGAAATGCTGTTGGAAGATAGCTTCAGATCGTTAGTTTCAGAATCTTATCAGTTCGAGCTCTTTTGTCATTTTTGCCATGAATTATGTGTGCACCCTTTGAACTTGAGTCCTACATGTGAGTTGAACATTGCCATGCCATCTTTCCAGGGGTATTTTATATGTATTTTTGTGAGCTATGTGTTGACTAGAACAAGCATGCAAAGTAGGGATGAAGATGTTACTGATTTCAGGAACTTAGTGATTTCACTAAGTCTTGTCCTGCTGATAATTTTATGCCATATGTTCATGTTGTTTCAGAGAGATCTATGCCCCTTTTTAACATGATCAGTAAGGGTGTTTTGAACATATGGTTGTGCTCTATCCATCCATGCCTTTGTTGGTATTTATGGAGTAGTCTAGCATGTCATTTTCGTGCTCTACTTTTGCTTGAAAATGTTTCCTGGCAGACTGTTTGCATTAGATTCAATTTTCACGAGGTCGGTGTAGTTGATCCGTGTATGCTATGATGTTGTTCTTGCCATGTATAGCTCCTATGCCATGTCTTCTTGATGGGTGTATGCTTAGTTTATCATGAGGTGCTCTGTAGTGAGTGCATCGAGCTCACGAACATGCCATGTTAAATCTGTTTTTGCCATGTCCTGATATTTCACTAAGTCTGAAATCTGTAATAAAACTTGCAATGTTTACATGGGTGCCATCATTTCTTAAGGTCCTTTTTGGCTTATGGTCAGTAAGGGACTATTGAAATATGCTTTGAGTAGAATCATGTCATGCCTTGCTTTGCTATTATAAGTTCCTGTAGCATGTTGTTTGCTTGCTCTAAACATGCCTTCCTGATGTTAATTCCTGGTATGCTAGTTTTTTCACTAAGTCTGTGAACCTGATATTTTGAGCACTTTCACCATGCTTGTTTGAACATGTTATGATGTGATTTAGCCGTAGCTCAGTGTTCCTCTATTGTTAAGCATCTCCTGTAGTTCGTTGCCATATGCTTTGTTTTTATGTTGGGGTGCTGTAGCATAGTTTTGTGTTGCGTGCTAAGTAGCATCGGGCTGTTAAGCAGATTTCGTCATTCTTGTTTTGCTTGTCATTTGCAAACCGTGCATCCGATTCGGTGATCTTTATATCGATTTCAACGAAATCATCTCATCTTTCAGTGGCATACTTGGTTTGCCAAGTTGATGCCAGTTCATCATTTTCCTTCCGGAGCATACATATGCATAGCATGTCACATCTCGCATAGCATGTCATGTATTGCATCATATTGCTTGTGCATTGTTCCTTGTTTGATTGTGGTTCCGTTGCTTGTGTTCTTGCTTTGGGTAGAGCCGGAGCGAGTGCGTGAGCGAGGAGCCTGTTGAGAACGACTACGAGGATCGAGCCTTGACAACTCGAGAACCTTCGAGCAAGATGACCATACCTTCGATATCACTTCTATCTTTGCTTGCTAGATGCTCGCTCTTTTGCTATGCCTATGCTGCGATACCTACCACTTGCTATATCATGCCACCCATATTGCCATGTCAACCTCTAACCACCCATGTCCTAGCAAACCGTTGTTTGGCTATGTTACCGCTTTGCTCGGCCCTCTTATAGCGTTGTTAGTTGCGGTGAAGATGAAGTTTGTTCCTTGTTGGAACACGGATATTTTGGATATCACAATATCTATTGTTTTATACATCTATATACTTGGTAAAGGGTGGAAGGCTCGGCCTTATGCCGGTGTTTTGTTCCACTCTTGCCACCCTAGTTTCCGTCATACGGTGTTATGTTCCTTGATTTTGCGTTCCTTACGGTCGGGTGATTTATGGGACCCCCTAGACAGTTCGCTTTGAATAAAACTCCTCCAGCAAGGCCCAACCTTGGTTTTACCATTTGCCACCTATACCCTTTTTCCCTTGGGTTTTGCGAGCCGAGGGTCATCTTTATTTTAACCCCGGGCCGAATGCTCCTCGAGTGTTGGTCCAAACTAGAACCCTTTGCGCCCCTCAAGGAAACTTGAGGTCTGGTTTTAGTTATGCGGATTGCTCATCCGTTGTGCCACGAAGCGAGATATGTGCAGCTCCTATCGGGATTTGTCGGCACGTCGGGTGGTCTTGCTGGTTTAGTTTTACCATTGTCGAAATGTCTTGATGTCGGGATACCGAGTCGATCGGAGTGTCTTGGGTGAAGGTTTATTCCTTCGTTGACCGTGAGAGCTTGTTATGGGCTAAGTTGGGACACCTGCGAGGTAATATCTTTCGAAAGCCGTGCCGGTTATGAGGCAGATGGGAATTTGTTAATGTCGGTTGTAGAAAACCGAAGTTGACCTTATTTAAAATACATCAACCGTGTATGTAACCGTGATGGTCTCTTCTCGTGAGTCCGGAAGTGAACACGTGTTGGAGTTATGCTTGGCGTAAGTAGTCGGGATCACTTCTTGATCGCTAATAGTTTCACGACCGCGCCTTGCTTCTCTTCTCGCTCTCTTTTGAAGTAGCCACCATATATGCTAGTGTAGCAGCAGCTCCTCCTTTTGACACCAGCCTTCCTTAAGCTTAAATAGTCTTGATCTCGGGTGTGAGATTGCTGAGTCCCGTGGCTCCAGATTCTACCAAAACAGATCAGGTACCGGTGATGCGCAGATGGCGCAACGAGCTGAAGTGGGAATATGATGAGGCCCTTGGTCGATACTATGTTTCCTTTCGGACGATTAGTAGTGGAGCCAGTTAGGCGATCGGGATCCGTGTCGCATGTGGGTTGTTCTTCTTTTATTTTGGTTCCGTAGCGGACCTTGATTGTATCTGGATGATGTAATGCTTTATTCATGTAATTGTGTGAAGTGGCATGTAAGCCAACTATGTATCTTTCCTTATGTATTACATGGATTGTGCGAAGATTACCTCACTTGCGACATTGCTTTCAATGCGGTTATGCCTCTAAGTCGTGCTTCGACACGTGGGAGCTATAGCCGCATCGAGGGCGTTACAGGTTTCCAGCGCCTCCAACCACAACTAACTCTCGCCGCCGCCGCTCTGGTCGCCTACAACAAACCAAAGAAAGATGTGGAAGCGGAGGTGGCTTAGCTATGGATCGTGAGTATCTTGGACGTGCTGCACAGGGATGTGGAGCATGAGCGTTGCCGCAAGTCGGCGACTGAGGGAGTCCTGGATTAGGGGGTATCCGGACAGCCGGACTATATACTCTGGCCGGACTGTTGGACTGAGAAGATACAAGACTCAAGACTTCGTCCCGTGTCCGGGTGGGACTCTCCTGCGTGGAAGA
>JAHHZJ010006769.1:0-11205 GCA_021437245.1 Aegilops speltoides | reverse complement strand
TAAATTTACCATTAACCTTTTAAAACCATTGCCATATCTGAAAATATTAACCTCACCACTTCCCACCATTATACCATTGCCACCATTGCCACCATTGCCACCATTACCACCATTGCCACTTATACGAAAATATTACTTACTCCACCACTTCCCCACCATTGCCACCATTACCACCATTACCACCATTGCCACTTATACGAAAATATTACTTACTCCACCACTTCCCCACCATTGCCACCATTACCACCATTGCCACTTATACGAAAATATTACTTACTCCACCACTTCCCCACCATTGCCACCATTACCACCATTACCACCATTACCACCATTGCCACTTATACGAAAATATTACTTACTCCACCACTTCCCCACCATTGCCACCATTGCCACCATTGCCACAATATTACACTATTACTGGCATTGCCACCATTGCCACCATTACCACCATTACCACCATTGCCACTTATACGAAAATATTACTTACTCCACCACTTCCCCACCATTGCCACCATTGCCACCATTACCACCATTGCCACTTATACGAAAATATTACTTACTCCACCGCTTCCCCACCATTGCCACCATTACCACCATTACCACCATTGCCACTTATACGAAAATATTACTTACTCCACCACTTCCCCACCATTGCCACCATTACCACCATTGCCACAATTAACACCATTACCACCATTGCCACCATTGCCACCATTGCCACCATTACCATTGCCATATCTGAAAATATTACTTATCACCACTTCCACACCATGCCACCATTGCCACCATTACCACCATTGCCACTTATACGAAAATATTACTTACTCCACCACTTCCCCACCATTGCCACCATTACCACCATTGCCACTTATACGAAAATATTACTTACTCCACCACTTCCCCACCATTGCCACCATTACCACCATTGCCTGATTTCATTACCACCATTGCCACTTATACTGAAATTCTTATCTACTTCACCATTGCCACCATACCACCATTACCACCATTGCCATATCTGAAAATATTACTCTACCACTTCTACCATTGCCACCATTACCACCATTGCCATATCTGATATTATTACTCCACCACTTCCCCACCATTGCCACCATTACCACCATTACCACCATTACCACCATTGCCACTTATACGAAAATATTACTTACTCCACCACTTCCCCACCATTGCCACCATTGCCACCATTGCCACAATTAACACCATTACCACCATTGCCACCATTGCCACCATTGCCACCATTACCACCATTGCCACTTATACGAAAATATTACTTACTCCACCACTTCCCCACCATTGCCACCATTGCCACCATTACCATTGCCATATCTGAAAATATTATACTCCACGGCTTACCATTGTACCATACCACCATTACCACCATTGCCATATCTAATATTAACACTCTGCTTCCCCACCATTGCCACCATTACCACCATTGCCACAATTAACACCATTACCACCATTGCCACTTATACGAAAATATTACTTACTCCACCACTTCCCCACCATTGCCACCATTACCACCATTACCACCATTGCCACTTATACGAAAATATTACTTACTCCACCACTTCCCCACCATTGCCACCATTACCACCATTGCCACAATTAACACCATTACCACCATTGCCACTTATACGAAAATATTACTTACTCCACCACTTCCCCACCATTGCCACCATTACCACCATTACCACCATTGCCACTTATACGAAAATATTACTTACTCCACCACTTCCCCGCCATTGCCACCATTACCACCATTGCCACCATTGCCACTTATACATAAATATTACTTACTCCACCACTTCCTCACCATTGCCACCATCGCCTCCATTACCACCATTACCACCATTACCACCATTGCCACCATTGCCACTTATACGAAAATATTACTTACTCCACCACTTCCCCACCATTGCCACCATCGCCACCATTGCCACCATTGCCATCATTACCACCATTACCACCATTACCACCATTGCCACCATTGCCAATCACTGTGACTGCGGCAACAGAGCAACAAACTGTTCTAAGGATAGGGTGAACTTTATTGCTGTGATGGTGCTAGTATATATACTTGATCATTTGTTTATTTTGGGACGAATATAAAATCCTTTAACCTAACCGTGTGATGAGTCTACGAGCAAGTCTAGTTTATTTTAGTTCAGCGCTTCATAACTTTATGTAATAGTACATGTATCCTTGGAGTTTTATTATATTTTTCTTAATTATGTTATAAATATGAGCTTGTGAAGGGAGGCGAAACTCAGCACAAAGCAAATTAACTAATTCGAATGCAATGAACTGCAATGCTTCTTGCAAAACTGACTTAACCTCGTCAGTTGGCCCACAAATAATAGTGCATGAGAGGAGCAAACATTTTAATCCTCATCAGTTGGCATCTTTGGAAACAACGAAACGCTAGGGTGCTGATAACAATGCACGATCACAGACCTTGTAGATAACATTTTCGTAGAATGGGAACAATGGAAAAGTGCAGGAGCCAGAGGGACTGATACTTCTGTCAGGAGTCAACCTTAGATTTATGGTGGTGTGGGTGGGTGTTGTAACTTGCATTGCAAGCAGTAAATCATGTTCCTTGTATAAAAGTACGGCATGCCGTTCGTGTGTTGTCATTATTTTAGAGGAGCACCCATTAATGCATGCACATGACATAACAAACAAGCACATGTCAAGGCCCGGCAAGTACTCGTTGCCACGTCCGGTCGGCTTTGCTGCGGCGGTGGAGGCTGTCCCCTCCGTCCGGTCGAGTTATGGTCGCTCCAGTGGCTGGTGTCCACTCTTCCTCTCCAAGTATCGTGTTGACAACTCCACTGAAGTGGTGAGGGTTGTCCGATACTCGTGGTGCCACAAGATGGTTTGTGGCTGAGGAGGAGGTGCATCTCGAAATGCCTGAGGTGGTGGTAGTGGTTCTGGGTCGGGAGAAACCCCAATCGGCCAGGCCGACACCAATGCGATGACGCCTGCGGGCGCCGCCGGACCTTCCTGATGGGCATCGGGTATACACCTTCCCAACTATCCCTCGTGTGCCGGGGGAAACCCTAGAACTTGTTCGGGCAACAGCAGCGGCATCGTCACATTCCTTCTTGAAGGTGTTGCTTGGGGCGCGGCGCTTCGGGATGCTGGGAGCGTGTTCGTACTTCTTCGGAGGCTGCAGCGGTTGCAGGACTTTCTTTCTTCGTTGATCTGTCGGTGTCGGCATTTATTTCTCTTTCTTCTTCTTGTTTTCCTTTTGGGCTTATCTGTGCTGTTGCCCCAGCGAGTTGGATGTATCGGGTGTTTGTTTTATAATTTATAGCGGGGGGAAACCATTTTTCTCAAAGGATACCGGCTACGCCAATTGGGGGCTGTATGTCAAATTGGTGTTCGAGAAGAGCGAAGAACCATGAGTGTGGATTGATGGTTTTATCGTGTGTTGTTCGTGCGGCGGAACCGCGAAAGCGAGACTGAGTACGCCTTGTCGCTTCGCGAAACCGATGTCGGCCGGTGGGCTCGTGGACTTAGAGTAACAAGATTTAACTATTTTGTGTTTATGCATACTCAGATTTTCACTTTCAACTAGGACAATGCCCATGCGCTGCTACTGGGCGGAAGACGAAAATACACCGAGCCGCGCTGCAACAAGCGCTAAAGTTTCTTCCCCATCCCCTTTCCATCGACTACTATGATTCCCGGGTAGGTTTAAGTTTTGAAGATCAATGGGAAGGTCAAAGTAAAGCACTTCCGAAGAAGCAAATTATATGATCCAAGAGTTAGCTGCATTTCGTTTTCATAACAAAAGAAACGTAGTAATTGGGCCAGTTAATCCCTTTCTTTGATGTAATCTCGTAAATACCGTAATTGTTATTTCATATCTCAATAAAAGAGAGAGATGATAGTCTTCCCTAGAAAAAGCACAACAGTATATGCACATCCCACTCTGATGCAATTCACAATAGCGTAGGACCAAGATGGATCTTAATCAACCTAACAAAAAGGTGTAGGACAAAATAGATAATGATCAACCTAAAAACAGACATAGATGCTATTGTGAACTTCATTTCGCTACTAAAGGCAGCACATGGCATGATAAAAACGACCAAAAAAGACATTGCAGTAAATGTATGTGAACCGGGAAAAAGGAGATGGAGAGAATCATCTCAGTTTACACAGTACAAACATCTAAATACCTCAACAACGGAGGCTATAGTGATGCAGAAGGGCTTGATGATGATCAAAGATTTAGGGTGTGATGGGAGTACTCATGCAGTCTGATTCACAAGAACTGATTCAAGCATGCAATGTCGGTACTGAAGTTTGGAGCCCCTCGACGACCATACTTACAGATTGTTTCCAACGAGCAACAAGACTAGGTGCAGTGAGTTTTTAACACGATCCTAGAGATGCTAATAGGGCCGCACATAATTTTGCTAGGCATGTTTATGACACAAAGCTTGTAATTAATTGGGACGGTGATCCGCCTAGTTTTATTCTCGAGGACATTATCTTTGATGTCACGGTGATCTCAAGTTAACAAAGTGCGCCCTAGGGTATTTTCCTACAAAAAACATCTAAATATTTCAGAGCAATCATTAGATAATCATTTCAGAGCAATTAAGAACAAAGATTAAGCATTAAACAATTCCCTAACAATCACAAGGCCGTTCCACTTTTTCAAAATATTTATTCACACCTAAATAATTTTGTACTTTTTTGTTCTCCGGTCAATACTATCATAAAGTGCATCTGGTGAAAATTATGCCTGAAATCTTAGATTTTTTTAGTTGAAGATCTTAGATTAAGTTTGCAAATAGAGCCCCGGCACACGAGCGTACAAAGTCTTGAACCACCAGCGTGATGGACTGGTCCTGCGGAATTGACACGTTGAGCGCCTGGTTCAGCACAGCGCCCTGTGGAATCACTCGCTACATCAGATATAGAGAACTCGTGAAAATGCAACTAACACACCTTCCAGGCATCAGCAAGTTCGCTTTCATCCATCGCCTTTGGACTTTGATTCTAGCGACTACTCCTACAGCAGACCGGTGCCTTGCAAACCAAATTAAAATCATTGAATTAAGGCGTCACACGGTGTAAGAAAGATCCCAAACCTTGCAAAGTAAATTTAGTACAAGCAGCAAGAACAACCCCACTTTAAAAATTGTGCTTTTCTGGACTGCTATAGTTCAGAAGCAGCGTGTCAAGCTTTATTGTAGTAGAAACACATTAACTAAGCAACTCGAGAACCACAATCGGAAGGATAGATAAATGAACATGGCATATGGGGCTGATTCGGTGGCCGGCGCAACACATCCAACGCGTACACTCAACAAAGTGTACCCACCCCAATCAACACACCAACCACAAAATCTCATGTGAAAGCAATGCCAACATATCGGCCAGGTCAGAGCTGCCACGACAACAACCATGAGACGAGATTGTAGGGAGTAATCGCAGGAGAGACGATGGAACCAACCGAGTGGCCAACGGTGGGATGGAATAGGAGGAGGAAGAGCTCGATGGGAAGCGGCAGAACTTGCACTCCGGGCGCAAACAACAACGGCGAACGATGGCGGAGCAACTCTGGCGGCGATATAGGGCATCCAGAGGGCAAATGTCGCGAACAGATTTTGCAATCTGCCGTAGGCATTACAGAAGCGTACACCGAGAATAGCAGACGACCGGTCGTGGTCGAACGGACTGGCGCAAGGCATGGGGACCCTAGATTTATTTTCATTGCCCTGTCCATCCGGTGCGGTTCGAATGAGTAACAAAAGAATCGCGGAGAAGGTGGGAAAATTTGGTGGGGAGTGAAAAAATGGCTGAGGAAAGGCAGTTCAATGGATTTAAACCTAAAAGCTTAAAGCAGCGGGATGGGTAGGAAAAGCAACGCATGAGTATTTTTAAAGTACTAGAGATAGAGATATATAAGCTCACTTGAGCACAAAACACTCAGACATCTTACTTCTTCTACCGGAATCAAGAGTTGTTCTACCATTTGCATTAGCTAGAATTTTCTATATATGTAAATTTTATGTGCCTCTGCCAGCAGAGTGACCAACACCGAAAGCACAAGCACAGAGATGTACTAGCAAATGTGCGGTGACTAAATGAAACCTAACCCTTGAGTAAAGTTGTGCGGAGAAGTGCAACCTAGCTTCTAGTTCCTACAGACCATACTCATCTAGGGATGCACTTTCTTAAGAGAGACCAGCAATAAGAGCATGTACACTAGTCTATGCGTACTGGTCATGTGGCCTGCTTACATCCAACCTATCTCTACCGAGTTTTGGCATTCCGTTTGCCTCCCTAGCCTATTTTGGCCCCAAAAATATTATTGCATTGTTTAGCTTTAGTCTATGCATATAGATGTGTGAAAAGTGAGAAGTCAAAGCATGGAAAGAGATCGATCATGTAGCATTATATTGTTCATACCCGATGGCATTATGATGTGAAAATTTATTGGATCACGTGATCACATCCGCCCAAAAGATCTACACGCAAGATCAAACACGCGTTTTGTATTATTATGCATATCAATATGTTCATCCATATAAGTACAAATAAAACCATATGCCTCCCTCTCACCCACATCCCCCTATCTCTATATCCCTCTCATATATGAGTTCATTGAGTCACTCATTTGCATTGTGTCATAGGCATCATTTTCATGGTTAAGTTACATGCATGCACATCATCTTCAATGCTTCTTCACAGATTCAAACACTAAAAATGAAAACAAGAGGCATTCAGCTGTCCGGTTTCCACTCATGTGCTATATATATAAATCTTCTACTGAAATTTAGGACAATATAACCGAGCCTAATCCGAGCCCTCTCGCGCTTATTTAGCCATGTAAGGCATCAGATTTCATGGCTGAGTCTATTCTAGCAATTGGATCTGCCACTAGACACCATGTTTTTCGCTACCGTGGGCTAGCTGTCCTAAGGGGACTCTGCTCCCGAAGAAATTTCTAAGAGCATCTCTAGCAGACCCTTATATCGGCGCCAAACCGCAAAATAACCGCTAGTTTACAGCTTTGGGTGAAATAGAGGCCCAGCAGATACCCTATCCGACTGTGGGTTTTAAATAAATTTATGCGTCGTGGCAAATTCTCCCCTCAACCTTTATAAACACGGGCGGAAGACCGACCAGGGGTGACCCAGAT
The DNA here is from genome assembly GCA_021437245.1 of Aegilops speltoides. Taxonomy (NCBI): domain Eukaryota; kingdom Viridiplantae; phylum Streptophyta; class Magnoliopsida; order Poales; family Poaceae; genus Aegilops; species Aegilops speltoides. The sequence goes on along the minus strand of JAHHZJ010006769.1, from coordinate 4,013 downwards.
CTCTAGGGAGATTTGCGGGAGGGACATTTCAACGCGCCAACCCCGCTCTCCCTCTCTCTCCGCCCGGCATTGATCTTCCTCCGCCGCTCCGACCACCTTCCCGCTCAGAAGCGCTGCCAAGGACGCCTCCCAGCTGTCGCCCATCACCGTGGAAGTCATGGACGCGCCAAACCCTCAGCGATGTAATCGCACGTCCGTGTCACGCCGTCGCGGTTCAAGCTTCCACCGCCCATCCCGGCAAGCGCCAGGCAACTTCATGCGCTTGAGTGGCTACAATTAATTTGGTGAGAGGCTAAATAAAGAAGACAAAGGTCAGTCTAGTGAGTACTGTTAATTTGTTTTGACGAGGACATAGAACCAAATTTCCTCCTCAGAATCATATGTATGTATTGCACTACGACTTTGAGCAACATTATAAATTTGTTCCAAGGTCGATGTTATGCATGACCATACATTTTTCCTCCCAAGTTTTATTGGATAATTAAAATGTTACCCCTCCCAAGATCTATCGTATCACCCTAGTCAAATTCGGATTGGTTTTGTCCGAACTTTCCAAAACTGTTCGGTTTAAACTGGTGCACCTTGCAGGTCTTTTTTGTGGTGGTAAACGATCTCGGATGGAAACGAGGCCCAAAAGCAATCTTTGACCGCTTCGACGAGACTAACTACTTTTATGTTGAACGTTTTTGATCAGAGCTCATCTTGAGGGTCAAATCGGTCGCAGAAAACAGGTTATCCTCGCGCTTACCCACCGAGCAGGGTGTGTTGTGGGGCGCACCAGTTTTTGCTTCTCACGGCAGTGGCTGTATTCTGATGGCTCTAACTTTTGTATACAAACTCCGGATTGGAACGATTTTTATATCAAAATCGATAGTTTCGGCGGAGACGAACAAAATATGTGTAGATAATTTTTCCATTTGAGGTCGTCTTGGGGCTTAATCAGCCAAACTGTACTCTGAATATAAGATCTTAGTACTTTGAGCATAGTTTCGCCTTCGAGATGAATTAGGATCTACGGCGACCCAAACTTCAAAGATGTTCATATCGATAATACGGAACTCTTTCATGAAGATCACTTCTCCATTTGAGGCCATCTTAAATAAGTTATCGATAGCGCCAAAATCTGGTGTCAAGCGGTCCTATGTACACATCAAAATCAAGCTCCAACCAACTATTGATCATTGATAATATTCAGGCGAAGTTGGCACAAATTTTCATGTTTAACGCCTCTTTATTTAAGATCCTTTTACATATTCCTAATATGTAGTCATATGTTATTGCTTAAGACGGTGGTGAATTTCCTCTAGCAGGGTACCGTGGAAACATTTAGAAAAGCTTCACCTTGGATCATGAATATCTATGGGTGGTGACAACTATTTTAAGTAATGAAATAAGGTATGATCAAGATATTTAGGTAAATGGGTGGGTAACGTTAGGTTTTCATCGATTGAACCATCGAATCATTGTCTTCGATGGGTAGAAAAAATACATAGAAAAAAAGGTCAAAGAAAATGATTCCCATCTATTTAGCCCCTGCACAAAGTGAGTTAGGTTATTATGGCATGTTGGCTCACAGACCATAATTTTTACCAGTTTAATTGCTCGAGCTTTTTTCAAAACCATATTAAACAATCCAGTTTCTTGGTCATATTTTCGAATCGATTAAGCGGGGCTGGCCATTGAAGCTTAACAAACCGGTAGGGTCGCTAATTTTGGATATAATTTTTTATTAGAGAGATGTCTGGTCCGTTTATGGCTATATCCAACAACCAATGATATTGTCATAGATCCATAAAGCTAAAAGTTATTAAAGTTCATCAAAATCGGTGTCTCTTGATCTTTCTTTTCATGTTTCGACTCTACTCTTTGTTTACGTGTGGTGTAATTGCAAAAGGACAAATTTGCACAACCGAAATAACTAGTAAACCTACCCACAAAAAGAAAAAAAACCTAAACCTTGAACCGTGAATCAGCTACTAAGATCAGATTCCGGTGGGGCAAGGCATGTGAACTGCTAAAGAGAGTCGAGAGGATGAACCTAGTAGACCTTTATTTTTTCACAATATTTTCTACACCACGAGAACACCGCCATCTGAAGACACATGAATCTAACAAAGAAGGCGCTGTGTGCACACACACTTAACATAATTCTTTCCTGTCTGTGAAGTCAAGAAACCGATCGGCCCACCAGCATAACTAGCATATAATAATTTCAAATGACATGCACCACTGGCCAAGCGTAAACAAATACGACTTTTCTTATAATTTTTTGATCCTTTTTGTATGATAACATCCTTTTATGGTCGGTGATAACGAATTGAGGGCTTCGCCTTTTGTAGGATAAAATTTTTTAGGTTGAAAATAATAAATTTATTTCTTTATTTTATAGGAAAGAAAATAGTATGTGCCACTAGGCCTAGTGGGTTGACGGTCTCTGGCCGCCACTTGAGTCCGCCTCACCAAGTAAGTATGGATGACCAAGACCATCTCACCGAAGCAATAAGACGCACCACCATCGCCGACCGCCACTCCCCAATGGCGCCATCATCATCATGTCCGGCCTGCTTGTCACCCGCTCACTCTGTGTGGTAGTGCCACCCACGACAACATGCGCCTCCTTCCTCCCTCCCTCCCCACTCTCATGGTGTCACTTTGTCGTGCATCGCCCATTTACGCCCACCTACCCAAACCGCACTACATGTCCGAGAGGTGTGGCGTGGCGGGATAAAGAGTGGCTATAGTGGCGGTGGTCTGCGTCTTCGCACCGAGACACCACAACTTAAATGCAATGACATGTAATCTTCCCTAACAAAGCTATTAGGACGGCAGACAACCTACCGAGAAGGCAGTTCCCCAGAGAGAACTCTGCACGACAATGGCTGCGAAGATTACTTCTCCCGTGGTTAGGTCCTCCCTGCAGTTTATCTACCTGGCCATGTATCTGCCCGAAGTTCGCTTTCTCCCGTAGGCTTCTTGTGGCATAGGAACTACAATTACCGGTAGTGCAATTGCCGGAACGCGCAAACATGTTTACACGATAATTTACGTGCCATGATGTTGCATTTCAGTAGCAAACTGTTATGGCAACATATAATTAATTTAATATTCATTTACTATGTTGAGGGAATCAGAGTGTAAACATGCAGTTCAATGAAAGTCATATAGGCCTCATCCAAAACCATAAAAGTAATTCTATAGACACCACCAATTACATATGTTTCTAGATACATGCATGAAACGACAATATATATCGACATTGCGCCACAAAAGGAAAAGTACATATGTTTCTACCATTTGCATTAGCTAGAAATTTTCTATATATGTAAATTTTATGTGCCTCTGCCAGCAGAGTGACCAACACCGAAAGCACAAGCACGTAGATGTACTAGCAAATGTGCGTGACTAAATGAAGCCTAACCCTTGAGTAAAGTTGCATGGAGAAGTGCGACTTAGCTTCTAGTTCCCATGCACTATACTCATCTAGGGATGCACTTTCTTAAGAGAGACCAGCAATAAGAGCATGTACACTAGTCTATGCATCACCGTCATGTGGCCTGCTTACATCCAACCTATTCTCACCGAGTTTTGGCATTCCGCTTGCCTCCTAGCCTATTTTGGCCCTAAAAGTATTATTGCATTGTTTAGCTTTAGTCTATGCATATAGATGTGTGAAAAGTGAGAAGTCAAAGCATGGAAAGAGATCGATCATGTAGCATTATATTGTTCATACCCGATGCGGCATTATGATGTGAAAATTTATTGGATCACGTGATCACATCCTACCAAAAGATCTAGGACCAAGATCAAACCTGCTTTTGTATTATTATGCATATCAATATGTTCATCCATATAAGTACAAATAAAACCATATGCCTCCCTCTCACCCACATCCCCCTATCTCTCTATCCCTCTCATATATGAGTTCATTGAGTCACCCATTTGCATTTGTGTCATAGGCATCATTTTCTTGGTTAAGTTACATGCATGCACATCATCTTCATTTCTTCGTTCAA
>JAHHZJ010006767.1:0-15742 GCA_021437245.1 Aegilops speltoides | reverse complement strand
TTCACTTAGCCATAGGAGTTCAATGGGGGCTACTATATAGCCCCTAGGGGCGCCTCTCAATTTCGGGCGGTGTGCCTCGACCGAAACGGTCCTTCGTTAAAGCGGAGGAATTCTAAAGATTCCGTGGTCGATCAAGTGGTCGACACCTCGCTATATCATGACACGGCCGCTTTCATCGAGGTGCTCACCTAGACGAACCGGGCACAATCGCAGAGTTCTCCGTGCCGCTAAGCCGATAGAGCGGAATGTAAGGTAGCAAACACGTGAGCCGGTAAACCCAACATTTGACCAAAGACATTATTCGAGCTGATGCATATGAGGCCTAACTCGAGACGCCAACACTCTAAGGTATTCGGTCTTTATGAAAACGAAGAACAATGCCCTAAGCCCCTAGTGTTCGTGCACGCAAAGATTTCGACGCGCCGATGCTAAAACGCCAGCCTCCTCCTCGGTTATAGTGAGGAACCGGGGATGTATCAACAAGAGACAAGAAGAAAGGTTTACGCAGGTCTTAATCAAAAGAACTTGTAACGGGTCCCTCATCGCACATCTCACAAGATGTGTTCCATTGTGCCGGATCCTCGACGGGCGAGTACGTTGTTCATCTCAGAAAAGAGAAGAACTTAGTTTGAAAAAAGGGTCGGCAAAAATGTATAAATAAAGTGTAATTCAAAAACGAGTAAAATTGAACTTTATTGTCTCTTTTCAGACATGCGCAGCCCCTGCAAGGGGTACGCGCCAAGAAGCCCCTTGTTTATTTGTGCCGACTCGCTTAATCGTGTCCGGGGTCTGAATGACCTGTTTGGGTGCTTTGATCGGCAAAGCCGATTAATGTGTGGCTGTCAAGGCAGTCTCACTTTCTTCCGTATTGAAGGAACACTTCGGGTTTCTTTAATGAGATTATGCCACGTGGACCGGCATTTTAAGTGTAAGAAATGCAAATGCGGTATTGTTAAAGCGGCAAAGCTTCAGGCCCCAATAGTGCTTGATAGCTACTTTTAAATGGGGCGATGTGGAAGACTAACTTTTCGCGACGGAGTTGTCGGATGAGCCAACACAACTTCTAGTGGTAGAGAGCCCGCATAATGGGCATATGGGCTCGCATCACTCCTTTAAAGGAAGTGTTGTTATGTCGTATTTTGCTGGGTCTATCCCCATGCTGCGGATTGTGTCCTCGATATAGTAGGTTTAGATCACCGGGCGCCCATTAGGACTTGAGTAAATTGCAGTCCGCCAATTATAGGATCTAATATCGTATAGTCCATACGCGCTCCGGATACTTCCGAGTAACTCGATGGTCGAACGTGATTGGTTATGACATCCAAAGGTCTGGACTCATGGTGGACTGGCGCACGATTTTAATGGGCGCCGCTTATTTTTGCTCGCTGTCACATGAAGTGAGTTTACTGTTTTGACCTCTTGTGGGAAATTTTTGTTTGCTGCTGTTCGCTAATGGAGTTCGCCATCGCCCTCACTTGGTGTTTCAAGCCCCTTGTGTTCGCATTAAGTCGGACGGATGTTTGAAGACCCAACAATCTCGTGGGTATGGTTTGCGTGCTTCCCAAGGGTGCTGTGGATTTGGCATATTTTGTCCAAGATTTTGTTTAGGTTTGATAGCTCGTCATGTTGTCCTTGAGAGGCAGTGTTTTGTTGTTCGCCGAGAGCTTTTGAATCCGGCGCCGACCGCCGTGCTTTTTGGGCCATTTCCTTAGTCCGGCTATCCTTTCGCTCGTGGTTTCCATTTCCATCCCTCGCCTCGATGTACTTGGGTCATGGTGCTGATCTTGCCACCACCTATGCTCTCCCCGCAAAAGCGGTCATGAGGCTTGTTAGTGCGGCCATTGTCCTTGGCTTTTCCGCCGAGGTGTTCTGGCAGCCATTCGTCCTGGACGTTATGTTTGAAGGCTGCTAAGGCTTTCGTCCTGACAGTGATTATTTGGTTCTTTTTGGTGAAGAACCTATTCCGTAACTTGTGGGCGATTCTCCGGCTGTTGAGTTATGTGACTTAAATCGCTCAGATCCGGAGGGCGGACGAAGTCCCTTGAAAATTTGCCCAAACGCATCCCGAGCTCTTCCCAACTTCCAATGGTATTTTTGGGAGGCTTTTGAGCTAGTGCCGGGCTGGCCCTTTGAGCTTGAGGGGTAATATTTTATGGCGCCGAGGTCATCTCCTCCGCCATATGTATGTGCAGGATGTAATCCTCAATCCGCACTCCGTGGTCTGTTGTTCCGTGATGCCTCTATGTTTATGGGTTTGAATCGCTGAAATTATGATCTAGCACCTCATCGGTGAAACATAGTGTGCGCGCCTCGTATTTGGGTGTGCCGTGATGTTCAATACTCGACCTGTTGTATTGCTTTGGGCTTGCTTTTGGCCCATAGATGGACCTGATCGGGCCATCCTTTTGTGAGGATCCTTATGTGGATCGCGTCGGCTTATGTGCGGCGCCACTTGCCGCTTTTTTGTTTGTGATGTGGTCGCTTCATCCGACCGGCCACCCTTTGTTCTTTGATTGTGGGGCTCTACGACCTCTTCGTCAATTCGGCAGTAGTTTGCGCCGGTAGTTTTTGTTTGGCATAATCGCCATATTTGTCTCATGGCCTTGAGTACTTTGTCATCTCATCCCGACTACGCCTTCCGCTGTTTTGAGCTTCCGCTCGCTTCTTCGATTCATGCAAAGGGCGACTAGTCTTTTTGGAGGTTCTTCGTTCCAACGATGTGTCCGGCGGAGATCATCCTGACTGTTGTTTTCACCAGGATGGATTTTTATCCAATTTATCATGTTCGGATGGTTGCTCGGGGCATGTTCGCCGCCCACCGGTTCACCCCGCTTATGGCTGGCTCGATGGGTGCTGCGCGTTGTCAGGCGGGACTTTGGGCGGCGCTTGCATTGCCGCTTCGCTATTTTTCGAGGGAGTTATCCTTCGAGCGCCCCATTGTTCCTCGTTATCGCTTCCTTTAGGTGTGTCCACCATATAAACATCGGAGTTGAGGTGGCTTCAAAGGCCCTATAGGCGATGGTTCTGGTCGCTCGCATCGCGCTCACTGCCGACGCTCTTCGAGTCGGTTCAGCATGTCGGTTAAGTCATCGACAGCTACGGGGGTGGTGGGTGCACTTTGAATTGCTTCGCCGTCCGATCCCAACCGCTTCGACCATATCCGCCGTGGCTCTTCTTGATAAAGAGAGCCACTTTAGCGACTCCAGATGTCGCCAAAAGGCGAATGCCGAAAGATGTCTCGCAGCGTGAACTCCATGATCGGGCGCCCAATCGGATTCGGACAAGGGCGCTGGAGGTTCGGGTCCGAGAGGAGTCCGCACCTTGGGGTCACGAAGCCATGAGGGAGGTCGGTATTCGCCCATCGCCAGAGGTAGCAGCCCGAGGTGGTGTCCAGCCACACCCTCGTCACGGTCGCTCCGAGCTAAAGGTCGGGCGGATTTCAGCGGCTCCAGACACGTCCGATAGCAGAGCTAAATCATGCCCATCATGAGAGTGCGGCACGCTGCGCGTGGCTCGAATCCGCAAGATCAAGTCTCCGTGATGTCGGCCGATAGTTCAAACTTCCAAATCTGACCTCGATGGCTGGGGCGAATTTTCGATTCGCTCCGATGGCTGCTAATTGGCCCGTGAAAGCGGTTACCGAATACGAAGATCTGTCCGGGAGAAAAGTTCACCGACCACGTTGTTGTTGATGATCAAGGAGCCATCGGGCCTATAGGTGATGACAGAGGAAATCTCAATGAAAGCACCAATGTCGGTGTCAAACCGCGGATCTCGGTAGGGGGTCCCAATCTGTAGCCTAGGCGGATGGTAACAGAGACAAGGGACACGATAGTTTTACCAGGTTCGCCCTCTCGTGGAGGTAAAACCCTACTCCGCTTGATTAATATTGATGATATGGGTAGTACAAGAGTAGATCTACCACGAGATCAAGGAGGCTAAACCCTAGAAGCTAACCTATGGTATGATCGTTGTTCGCCCCACGGACTAAACCCTCCGGTTTATATAGACACCGGAGAGGGCTAGGTTACAGTAGTCGGTTACAATGGTAGGAGATCTACATATCCAGATCGCCAAGCTTGCCTTCCATGCCAAGGAAAGTCCCATCCGACACGGGACGAAGTCTTCAATCTTGTATCTTCATAGTCTTGGAGTCCGCCAATGATGATAGCTCGCTATCCGGACACCCCTAGTCCAGACTCCTCGCTAATATAAGCCAGCTAAATATATTGATGGCGGCTAAAAAGTAATAAACACCATAAACATGCGCAAAGGCATGCCCAGCATTAAGAAGTTTTTCTATCCTATTACAAGACTCCGAGTCTGAATAAGTGAAGCATTGTTTTGGCAAGTTATAACACGCTCGGCGGCTCATTCCTTCGGCGGGCTTGACGGCTCCGGTTATCCTTCTCCGCTTCCGCGGTTGCTTTGTCCCGAAGGTGGACAAGGCCTAGTCAATGCCGCCAAGGCTTCAAATTCAGCCTCATCATCTATTAAACCGCCGGGTCCACTTCAGTGGCAAAGGTATGCTTACGCTGCTGGAGGGATCAGTGACTTGGTTGTATGGGGACGTTGGGATTCTTCGTCTCGCTATCATAGTCGCCAATACTTGGTAAGATCAAGATCGCTCCCAATGAGAGTCGCCAGGACGCACGACTTTGACACTGCATTGAAGTCTTGGTCGCCAAAGGCAAGGTCCTCCTTCGTGCTTGATATCCAGAGAGAGATCAGCCAAGTCAAGTTCTCGCACCCATGCCCTTGCCCGGCTTAATGCGCCCGGCCCGCCTCGCAGACGCCCGCCTTAAGTCCTGACCAGAGGGGTTACCGAGAGATGCCCGAACACATCTTGTAGGAGGCGAGGAGTGGATTTTATAAGGCCACAACGGTCAAGCACGCAGACCCGAGTATAACTGCTTGAAAGTGCAACTAATCCCGTGGTTTTGGTAATTAATAACAATATATATCATTGAACTAATAGTTTCTTGAGAATCATTTCAGAAATTTCAGTGATATGGGTATGGCAATGATCAAGAAGTGGACCCTCAAAATGCTAGGGCAAGCATTGGCAAAAGCTCAAGACTCCATTTTTGGTTTAGTGATCCAAGATCACATTGAGTCTATAGGAAAGCCAATACTATTAAAAGGGATGAGGTTATGTTAATGATCCGTTGCTCAAAGTGCTTAGTGATATATCTCCTAAACTATCAGAACTCTCACTTCCATTATACACTCATAAGTAATCTCGTCCCACCGATTTCCTAAACTCACCACACCGAGATGAACCACCTCACCACAAAGCCAAACCCTAGAAATTTCGGATTTTCCGATCTCAACTCGGTCTCACCGAAACTGTGTTGCCAAGCTTCAGAACCTTCATATCAAATCGGTGTCACCGAGATGATGAAGTCGGTCCCACCGAGATTGGCAAGCCCTAGTCTTTACTAGAATCGGACTCACCAAGATTGTATTTTCGTCCCACCAAAATCCAACGCTCACATGATTTGAACTTTCGGTCTCACCGAGTTGTCAACTTCGGTCTGACCGAGATTGGTCAAATGTGTATAATGGTTGGATTTTGTGTGGAGACTATAAATACCCCTCCACCCCCTCTTCATTCATGGAGAGAGCCATCAGAAAGAACTACCACTCCTACCTTACATTTCTGAGAAGAAAACTACCTACCCTTGTGTTGAGATCAAGTAGCTCCACTCCCACCATATGAAGCTTGATATCTAGCCTCCAAGTTGCTTTCCACTCAATCCTTTCTTCCACCACAGCCAAATCAGGAGGAGAGTTGAGTGTTGGGGAGATTATCATTTGAAGCACAAGAGCAAGGAGTTCATCATCATCAACACCATCTATTACCTTTTGGAGGGTGGTGCCTCCTAGATTGGTTAGGTGTCGCTGGGAGCCCACGAGATGTGGAGTTGAACCAAGAAGTTTGTAAGGGCAAGGAGATCGCTTACTTCGTGAAGATCTACCCCAGTAAGGCTAGTCCTCCGTGGGCGATGCCATGATGGCATAGACAAGGTTGCTTCTTCGTGGACCCTTCGTGGTGGAGCCTCCGTGGACTCTCGCAGCTGCTACTCCTCCGTGGGTTGAAGTCTCCATCAACGTGATTGACGATAGCACCACCTATCGGAACCACGAGAAAAATCTCCGTGTTCCAAATTGCTTGCTCTCTCCACCTCTCTTTACTACATGTGCAATTTACTTTCCGCTGCATATACTCTAGAATTGCATGTGTAGGGTGATACTTGACTTGATATCATTGTGAACTTGCCAAAAACTTGTCTTTATCAAAAGGCTGAATTTTTATATTGTCAAGTAGTCTAATCACCCCCTCTAGACATACTTTCGATCCTACAAGTGGTATCGAGCTTTGGTCTCCATTGTATTGGTTTCCATTGCATTGACTCCATAAGCTTGGTTCACAACCTAGGAGAGTAAGGCGCCTAGTGAGGGTAATTTCAGAGAGGTCCTTACTTTGATGGTTCAAACTTTGCTAGTTGGAAGCATAAAATGAAAATGCATATTCTGGACATAACCCCGCGATGGGGCATTATTTGTGTTGGCTTGCAAGGTGAATTCTTCGAGGAAGGAAAAGTTCGGATCATGAAGCTACAACGGATGAATTGCGGATGTTGCAAAACAATGCTCAAGCTTGTGACATTCTCTTCAATGCTTTGTGTCCCGAGGAGTTCAACAAAATCAGCCGCCTTGAGAATGCAAAAGAGATTTGGGATACTTTGGTTGAAATGCACGAAGGTACCGAATCCGTGAAGGAATCAAAGCTAGATGTTCTTCAAGGTCAACTTGACAAGTTCAAGATGAAGGAAGGTGAAGGAGTCTGAATGTACTCTAGGCTTGCTCTCATCACAAATGAGATTGCCGCTTAGGAAGCTAAGAAATGACCGATCGATTCATCATCAAGAAGATTCTCGAGCTTTAGATGGAAAGTATGACACCGTGTGCACTTTGATCCAAATGATGCCAAACTACAAGAATCTCAAGCCACCAAGTCATTGGAAGAATTGTTGCTCATGAGATGACACTTAAAGATAAGGAAGAACTTCACAACAAGTCAAGTGGTGCTTACAAAGCTACAAGTGATGCTCCCACAACCTCAAGTGACAAGCTAGTTTCCAATGAAGAGATAAGCCTAATGGTGAAGAACTTCAACAAATTCTACAAGAGTAGAAGCAAGGAAAGAAGCTCAAAGTCTAGATCATATGATGAAAAGAGATCTTCTAGTCGTGATCGAATCATAATTGTGGAAGACCCGACACTACTCAAATGAGTGTTCGCCCCCACAAGAGAAGAGAAGAATCTCCAAGAAGAAGAAGCTCAAGAGAAGAGTCACCTGAAAGAGAGAAGGAGAGGATGATCGTTATGAACGAAGACCTCTCGGAGAAGCAAGGATTCGAGAGGAAAGACAAGTCATCAAGGAGCTACACAAGAAGAAAACATCAAGCTCATGTAGGTGAATGGGTCTCCGCCCGACTCGACAATCACTCCGAAGAAGCTATCACTCCAACTCCGACTACACCAAGATGAAGGTGTTGCCGGTCTTGCTCTCGTGTCCTCCAACTCCAACTCCTATGACTTGTTTGATTCACCAAATGAGGGAATTGGAAGATGCTTCATGGCTAAAGGCCCCAAGGTATCACACCCTGAATTTATTGACTTTGATAGTGATGAGGATGACTTGCTTGGTGAAGATGAGCTTTACATGACAAATCTAGTGAGCCTAGTAATGATGAACATGCTAGTAGTCTTTATAGTCGAGAAGAGTCGAATGACAATGCTATGAAGGAGATTGAGCGCCTAACTAAAGAACTAAACACTCTTAAGTTAGCTCATGAAACAACTCAAGAAGATCATAGAGAGCTCCTAAGATCTCATGAGAAGCTACGCTCGAGAAGCTCAATCTAGAGCAAGAACATGAGTTTCTAAAAGCTATCAATGACGATCTTCAAAGAAGAGTTCTTCATATCTTGCCAAACGACTTCTCTTGTCTAATTTCTTGCCACCTATTAAAACTAAGCATGACAAGCATAAGAAAATTCTTCATCTAGTAGTAACAATAACCATGCTAAATCTAATGTTGTTACTTCTAGTAGTTCTCTTGATTCCACTAACAATGTTTCAAGCCAAGTTACACTTGAGCAAGAAAATAGTTTATTGAAAGGGATTATAGAGAAAGGTGTCTACAAGAGCCTTGCAAGCAAGAACTTTGAGGAAATTGTTCGCAAGCAAGGAAGGCACCGGAAGAATCAAGGAATTGGTTTTGAGCGAAAGTTCAACGCCGAGGGTGTTGAATGGGAAGAAGGTCAATATCCCACTCCAAAGTTTGTTTCTCAAAAGGAGAAGTATGATCCTACTTCTTCCAATGTGGAACAAGCTCAAGATGACCTTCCACCACAAGACCACAAGCTAAAAGGCAAGGACAAGCTTCAAGAGGAGATTGATGCATTTATTGAAGCACCTAAAGCCATGGTCAAGTGGGTTCCCAAGGAAACGCCAAGTTCTACTTGCCAAGCTCAACTACAACCCCAAGGGTTCCCATCAAGATGATGTGGACATCATCTATTGTGAACTTCAATCTATGTCCATGGATATCCTTGTTTGTTCCTTGTGGACTAACCCATGTAGGTATTGAAAGTGCCCAATCCAAAGGATTGCTCCCAACTCTGATGATCTTCATCAACATTGAGCATCCACATCTTCAACATCTACATGAAGTCTTCTACGACAACCCAAGGTTAGTTTGACCTTTAAAAGGGTTCTCACATCTAGGGGAGCTTTGTTTCAATTGAGCTAAAGCATCTTCAAATGATGTGAACACATCAATGCTTTTATGTAAAAGTGGTAACCCCACTTGTGCTTAAACGATGAGTATGACCTATGATCAAATGTTCTCATTTGACTCCTAAGTCAATATACTCATATAGATGACCTAGTCATCGACAAATTGTGTGATAGTAGCTAGAGTTTTGATTGTGCATGTTTGACACATATTTCATTTGCTATCTTATTTGTGAGCATGTTGGATGCATGATTTTATCCATTCGAGGACATCCATTTGTTGCTTTGGTCTTTTGGATTTTTCTCGACCAAATGGATGGACAAGAATGCCTAAGTTCCTCCCCTAGCTATCTATGCTTTCTTGTCTCAATTCTATTCATGCTTATATCACAAACTTTGAACAAGTCATTTTCGACCCACCGAGTGAGGAGCACTGAGCCACCGATCCGCTAAGGCTAACTTCCAAAACCTTCTAAGTAACTTCGGTCGACTAACCCACTCAAACTCGGTCAAACCGAAGCACTTGCATTGATCTAGGTTTTCACCGTGAAACCGAAGGTACTTTTCGCGTGATCAAGTGTGTAATCGTCATAGTTATCCATCTGGTGCCACCGAAGTTTTACAACTCGTCCCACCGACTGAGAGGGTATATATATCCGAGGGCAGCGCTGATTCCTACTTCAAACGCCGCCTCCCAACCCTTTGCCGCCGCCGGGTCTCCGGATCGCCTCCGTCTGCATCAGGCGCGCGAGTCTCCGCGCCAATCTTATCTTCTCCGGCCATGCCGCCGAGAGGAACTCCACCAAGTTAGGGTGAGTTTCGATCCTCTCGTGCTCCCATCTCCGATTCTATGCACGATTGGTTTGCCTAGCATCTTGCCACGCTTGAGATCTTCCTAACACTGCATTAGTTCAGAACGAAATTGAGTAAAAGTTTTAGGTTAGGTTTCCGCCGAACAACTCGGTGAGACCGATTTACATTCTCGTATGACCGATTGGCCTCTAGCCATTGCACCGCACCTTTCGTCCAACCGAAGTTGTGCAAATCGGTGCGATCAAATGAGGATTTAGTGAAACCCTAGTGTTCTCGGCAGATCAAACCCACTTCGTCCCACCAAAGTGGCGTGAATGCTTCGTTTGAACACTTCGGATTCACCGAATTTTAAACTCGGTCCGACCGTATGCATTCTGTGAAAACCTAAAACTGAAATTTGAACTCATTTTTTTGCAAAATCTTCGCAGTTTGTGATAACACTTCTACTCGCCTACACCTAATCTATTCACAAGTTGTCACCATGTCGATGCCGATGACAGCGTAAGGTCCGAGTCACCAATTGCTGAGATTCCAGAGGCAGCACTAGTCCCGAGGCCACAGCTTTTCGATGATGGTGAGAGGAGCACACCAAGTGGTTTGCCTCCTGCAGCCACCAGGCCGTAAAGAAGAGGAATTCGATGAAGAAGATTCTGATTTCATTGTCGAGGAAGAAGTCTCTTCCAAGCCAAAGAGGAAAGTTGTTGCAAAGAGCATCAAGGGCAAGAAACCAAGAAAGGCACCAAGAAAGTGAAGAAGTCCACTGCTGCCAAGAAGCTGAGTATGGAAGAGGAAACAACAAGCAAGGTGAAGAAACTTCCAAGAGGAAGAGGATTGTGCATGATGATGCAGAGAGGAAGATGAGGATGAGGAAGCACCCCAGCCTCCTCCTCGTAAGTCTAAGTTCATGGGTGATGCCATCGTGGCGGAGCCCCTTCTAAATCCAAGCCATCTGCTTCCAAAGAAAGGCAGCTCAAGCCAAGCTCGTCCAAGCCCAAGAAGACTGTCAGAACATTCCAGCTCAGAGAAGAAGAAAGATAATGTGCCACCAATGAGTCGATGATGAGGCACCAGATATTGAAATTTCGATGTAAACTGCCACTTCACAATGATGCTCATCCTCAAGCGAGAACATGAAGGAAAGAAAGGATAGAGGTCTCGTGCTATGGAGACAAGCTGATCCATATGCTGTGAGGAGAAGAACTGTGATCCAAGGTTCCACACCGTAGAGCAGCAGACTTCTATGAGACTGTGTAATGGACAAGAAGCCAATAGTTGCAGATACTAGATATGTTGACGGGCATACATTGACAAAGGAAGAGCACAGAGACTTTTTTCCACATGTGCATGAGAGCTTCACCGCATGTGGTGTTGCAGATTTTGTTGGTCAAAAGTTGACAGATTGGAATGATGAAATGATTATGCAATTCTATGCCATAGCTCATTTCTATCCGATGGAAAGATCACATGGATGATCAAGGCCAAAGATTCTCTTCAACTGTGAAGAATGGGCAGACTGCTGAATGCTCCAAGGCAGAGAGAGATGATGTTGATGTTTATGGTATTCCCAAGAAGAACCATGAATCTATGAAGAATATGTACAATGAGGTACCACTAAGGATGTAGGAATCTGAAGCTCGCTCAGTATCATCTCCGTGCAGGTCTACCTACCACAAACACTATTCGAGGCATACCTTGATGCCCAAGTCTCGAGATCATTGCATGATCGAGGGTATTCTATCAACATGCTGCATATACTTGATGAGAAGGCACCTTTCAAGGTGATGGATTTGATAGTTGAGACTATCAAGAGGACCGCAGACTGTAAGAGGTCGTGGTTTTGCCCGCACATTCAGATGCTTATCAATGCTAAGTTTGGCACGGCACATACTTGTTGGATAGACCACACTTGGCACGCAGCCGAGCATGAGGACAATGAAGTTGTGATGGATGAGGAGGACCCAACGCCTTGAAGGTCAAGCTAAGATTGAAGCTGCCAAGAGAGCTAAAGCTGAGAAGGAAGGAAGCAGCAGCAGCCTAAACCCAAGAGTGTTGGAGAGCAGCCTTGAAGCTACCCAGAGGATTGAACAACGCCGCCAAGATTGTACAGCCTCAGAGAGTCTTGAGAGGATTGTTGAAGACAATATCCATGCTCGATGTGAAGCTCATCAAGTGCAAGTCATCACAACAAGCTTGAGGCATATATCGAGGAAGCAAAGAGGGAGAAGGCAGAGCTCATGCAGAGATGTAGGATGACCTAGTCCAGATGATTATGAACAGCCGCCCTGTTCCCACTGCACCGATCACGCTATTCCAAAGGATGACACCGTGACTACACCTCAAGACTCCCACAGCCCATCGGCCCATCCACCAAGTGACTACTCCTCCACTCCACAGACATCACCAAGTCTTCGCCGATGTCGCCATCTCAACTCCAACCTTGTAACACCCCGATCCGATGCGCCAGTGTTCCGCCATTATTCGCCAGATTTGCTATGTCATTTGCTTTGTGTTGCATTTTATCATGTCATCATGTGCATTTCATTTTGCATACATGTTCGCTCCATGCATCCGAGCATTTTCCGTCAGTCTGCTTTGCTATCCAAGACTCCTATGTCACCCGCGCCCCTCTTCTTTTCGTAGCGGTATTAAACTTTCTCGAATGGCTCGAGGTTTGCAAGCGCCTTGGTATAACACCGCTAGACCGCTCACAAGTTCAGGCCATTTGGAGGTCGTTATACTCCAACGTTAACCGTAAATCAGAAGCCTCTTTTGTTGCAGCCCAACACCCTTCCAAAGTGGCCTAAACCCACCAAACTCCTCCATGCTATCGGTGCTCGATCACGATCAAGGGTCGAAAACCGCACCTCATTTGGACTCTCCTAGCTCTCTACCTATATATATGCCTTCCTCCCAAATCTCGGTCTAAACCCTAGAATCGCTCATCACTCACGCATACATGGACATCGTCGCATACGCCATCAAGAGCCTAATCGGGTTGCACATGCGCGCTGCCTCGCTGGCCTCCGGAGTTTATCCGGGGCTGCTGGTCTGATCTCTGCTCCAGGCCACAGTTTCGCGGCACGGCTTTCTGCCGCTTCGATTCCGCTGCTGCTGCTGCTGCTCCGGCTGGCCCACTGAGCCATGAGTCATATGCTTCACAAGGCTCCGGGACGTCAAGGCCAGCCAAGGCTTTCCTTCAGCAAGCCATTAACTGCCCGCCGGTTGAGTCGCCACTACAGCTTCCTGCCCGGGACCAAGCGCCGCCTCACAAGCCCGCTGAGCTCCACTGGCGCGCTTGCCCTTCTCTCTGCGGCCTCTACTCCGCAAGAACTCGCGAACAGAGCTCAAGTCCGCGAACCTTGACTTCGCCAATAACCCTAGATCCAGATCCGGAGGTATAAATGACTAAGTCCCGTGATTCTATCATTTCGTGCATTTTTCATCGCATCACATCTCCGCAACCGGGTCTGCTTATGCCGATAATATGTCAAATTGTTCGCTTTACGAGTACATCATTTCGTTCCATTGCATCATTTGCATTTGAGCTCATCTTGATGCCCGAAATGCTGTTGGAAGATGGCTTCAGATCGTTAGTTTCAGAATCTTATCAGTTCGAGCTCTTTGTCATTTTTGCCATGATTTATGTGTGCATCCTATGAGTATGAGCTCTACATGAATGTTGGACTAGGCCATGCCATCTTTCCAGAGGTGTTGACCATGTATTTTTGCGGTTGTGTGCTGAGTGTATCAAGCTTGCAAAGTAGGGTAGTTGCTGTTGCTGTTTTCCCGCAGATTCTGTTATATTTGATGCCATGTTAACATGCTCCACTAATCAATCTATGCATAATCTGGAGATGCTCTATAAACATGTTTTGATATACATGTCATGCTCTATCCATTCATGCCCTTGGTTGTCAATTATAGCCTGCTGGAACATGTTCTTTTCTTGCTCCAAAGTTGCTTGAAAATGTTTCCGGCAGATTGTTTGCATGAGATTCAATTTTCACGAGGTCGTTGTAGTTGATCCGGTATGCTATGACTTGATCTTGCCATGCTTAGCTTCATAATCATGCCTTCTTACTGTTGGTTGCCTTGCCATGCCATGTATTGCTCTGTAGTGAGTGCATCGAGCTCACGAACATGCCTACTAGTTAACTGTTTTTGCCATGTCCTGATATTTCACTAAGTCTGAAATCTGTAATAAAACTTGCTATGTTTACATGGGTGCCATCATTTCTTAAGATCCTTTTTGGCTTATGGTCAGTAAGGGACTATTGAAATATGCTTTGAGTAGAATCATGTCATGCCTTGCTTTGCTATTATAAGTTCCTGTAGCATGTTGTTTGCTTGCTCTAAACATGCCTTCCTGATGTTAATTCCTGGTATGTTAGTATTTTCACTAAGTCTGTGAACCTGATATTTTGAGCACTTTCACCATGCTTGTTTGAACATGTTATGATGTGATTTAGCCGTAGCTCAGTGTTCTCTATTGTTAAGCATCTCCTGTAGTTCGCTGCCATATGCTTTGCTTTTATGTTGGGGTGCTGTAGCATAGTTTCTTGTTGCTAAGTAGCATCGGGCTGTTAAACGCAGTTTTGGCCATTCTTGTTTTGCTTGTCATTTGCAAACCGTGCATCCGATTCCGTGATCTTTATATCGATTTCAACCGAAATCATCTCATCTTTCCAGCGCATACTTGGTTTGCTGTTGATGCCCGGTTCATCATGTTCCTTCCGGAGCATACATATGCATTGCATATCACATCTCGTGACGCATGTCATGTTTTGATCATATTGCTTGTGCATTGTTCCTTGTTTGATTGTGGTCCCGTTGTTTGTGTTCTTGCTTTGGGTAGAGCCGAGACGAGTACGTGAACGAGGAACCTGTTGGGAATGCCTACGAGGATCAAGCCTTCGATAACTCGAGAACCTTGCGGCAAGATGATCATACCTCAAATCACTACTATCTTTGCTATGCTAGTTTGCTCGCTTCTTTTGCTATGTCAATGCTGCGATGCCTACCTTTTGCTTGTCCGCCTCCCAAATTGCCATGTCAAACCTCTAACCTTTGACACCATTCCTAGCAAACCGCTGATTGGCTATGTTATCGCTTTGCTCAAATTCCTCTTATAGCGCTTGTTAGTTGCGGTGAAGATGAAGTTTGTTCTTGTGGAACATGGAGATGTTGTTCCTTGTTGGAACATGTTTACTTGTTGGGATATCACAATATCTATTATATTATTAATGCATCTATATATTTGGTAAAGGGTGGAAGGCTCTGCCTTATGCCGGTGTTTTGTTCCACTCCGCCTTAGTTTCCGCTATACCGGTGTTATGTTCCCTGATTTTATGCTCCTTACCGATCGGGTGATTTATGGGACCCCTCGATACCGCTTTGAATAAAACTTGTCCAGAAGGCCCAACATTGACTTTTACCATTTGCCTCACCTAGCCCTTTTCTTCCCTTGGTTTCCGGAGCCCGAGGGTCATCTTTATTTTAACCCCCGCCAGTGTCTTCGAGTGTTGGTCCAACCGAAAGGAGCAACCGCGCTCTGGCAACCAGGTCTATGCCAACCCGACGCCTTGCTCATCCGGTGTCTCGAGAACGAGATATGTGCAGCTCCTATCGGATTTGTTCAGATCGGCGGCTTTGCTGGTCTTGTTTTACCATTGTCGAAATGTCTTGATGTACCGATACCGAAGTCCGACGGAGTGTCTTGGGTGAAGGTCTATTCCTTCGATGATCGCGAGCCTGCTATGGGCTGTTGGGACACCCCGCAGGTATAAACTTTCGAGAGCCGTGCCGCCAGTTATGTGGCAGATGGGAATTTGTTAATGTCCGTTGTAGAAAACCCAAGTCGACTTTAATTAAAATACATCAACGTGTGTAACCGTGATGGTCTCTTTCCGGAGTCCGGAAGTGAACACGTGTTGGAGTTATGCTTGACGAGGTTGCTATAGGATCACTTCTTGATCATACTTTTATCGACCGTGCTTTTGCCTTCTTCTCGCCTCATTTGCATGCATGTTAGCCGCCTTCATGCTAGTCGCATCGCAGCTCCACCTCATGCCTTACCTTACCCATAAGCTTAAATAGTCTTGATCTCGTGGGAGATTGCGAG
>JAHHZJ010006765.1:0-13775 GCA_021437245.1 Aegilops speltoides | reverse complement strand
ATGGACATCATCTATTGTGAACTTCAATCTATGTCCATGGATATCCTTGTATGTTTTGGGACTAACCCATGTAGGTATTGAAAGTGCCAATCCAAAGGATTGCTACCAACTCTTGATGATCTTCATCAACATTGAGCATCCACATCTTCAACATCTACATGAAGTCTTCAACGACAACCCAAGGTTAGTTTGACCCTTTAAAAGGGTTCTCACATCAAGGGGAGCTTTGCTCTAAAGAAATGAGCTAAAGCATCTTCAAATGATGTGAACACATTAATGCTTTTATGTAAAAGTGGTAACCCCACTTGTGCTTAAACGATGAGTATGACCTATGATCAAATGTTCTCATTTGACACCTAAGTCAATATACTCATATATAGATGACCTAGTCATCGCCAAATTGTGTGCTAGTTGCTAGTGTTTTGTTTGTGCATGTTTGACACATATTTTATTTGCTATCTTATTGTGTGAGCATGTTGGATGCATGATTTTATCCATTCGAGGACATCCATTTGTTGCTTTGGTCTTCGGATTTTTCTTTTCGACCAAATGGATGGACAAGAATGCCTAAGTTCCTCCCTAGCTATCTATGCTTTCTTGTCTCAAACTCTATTCATGCTTATATCACAAACTTTGAACAAGACTTTTTCGATGCACCAGTGAGGAGCACCTTGAGCCACCGATCCGCAAAAGCTTAAATTCCAAAACCTTCTAAGTACTTTCGGTCAAACCAATATACTCAAATCGGATGCATCAAATCACTTGGATTGATCTAGGTTTTCACCTCGTGAAACCGAAGTTGAAATTTCGGCGTGACTGAAGTGAGTAATCGCACGCAGCTAACCATCTCGGTCCCACCGAAGTCTTCCAACTCGGTCCCACCGACACCAAGGGTATATATACCCGAGGGTAGCGCCTGATTATTCCTTCAAACGCCTCGCCTCAAACCCTTCACGCGCCGCCGTGGTCACGGATCGTCTCCGCGTCAGCTCAGGCGCCTCCGCTGGTCTCCATCGCCCAATCGGCCAATCTCACGCAACTGGTTGCCAGAGTGAAACTCCACCAGATGGGTGAGTTTCATCCTCTCGTGCTTCAACCTCTCGATTCAATGCACGATAGGTTTTGCCTAGCTTCTGCCAAGTTTGAAATCTTCCGCCAGCAGATTAGATCATAGAACAAAATTCGAGTGAAAATCTTAGGGTTAGGTTTCCACGAACACATCTTGGTGTGACCGATTCTACATTCTCTGATCGACCGATTTGGCCTCCGCCATTGCACCGCACTTTCGGTTAAACCGAAGTGTAAATCGGTAAGACCGAAGTGAGGATTTAGTGAAACCCTAGTGTTCTCGGCTAGACTCGAAACCCATTTCGTCCAACCGAAAGTGGTGTGTACTGTTAGGTTTAGACACTTCAGATTCACCAATTTTTAGACTCTGGCGAATCCAAATGCATTCGTGAAAACCTAAAACTAATGTTTGAACTCATTCTTTTGCAAAATCCTCCGTAGCTTGTGATAACTCTTCTATTCTGCCTATACCAATTCTATTCACAAAGTTGTCTATCATGTCTCGATGCAAGTGACAGCGTAACTGTGTCCGAATCGCCATTGAGATTCTAGAGGCGCTACAAGTCCCAAGCAAGCGCTTTTCGATGATGGAGAAAGGAGCACCAAGTGGATTGCCTCTCGCTGCCACCTGTATGGCAGGAAGAAGAGGAATTCGATGAGGAAGACTCGACTTTGTTGCATGAGGAGATTACTTCAAAGCCTAAAAGGTAAGTGGTTGCCAAAGGCTATCAAGGGCAACAAGCAAAGAAAGGCACCAAGAAAGAGAAGAAATCCACATGCAAAGAAGTCGAGCATGGAAGAAGAAACCTCCAAAGAAGATCAAGAAAACTTCCAAGAGGAAGAGGCTAGTTCATGAAGATGCGATGATGACTCGATGAGGAAGCACCCCACCTCCTCGTAAGCAAAAGTTGATGGAGATGCCATCGGTAGGAGCACCCACAAAATCTAAACCATCGCTCCAAAGAAAGGCAGCCCAAGCCAAACCTCGCTGCCAAGCCAAAGAAAACAAGGAGAAATATACCTTCTTCAGAGAAGAAGAAGGACAATGTGCCACCGCAGAATCTGATGAAGAGGCACATGTATTGCTCAAACTTAGATGTAAACCGCCACTCATAATGATGCTCATCCTCGAGCTGAAAATATGAAGGAAAGGAAGGACAAAGGTCTCAGGCTATGGAGGCAAGTTGATCCATATGCCACCAGGAGAAGGACACATGTTGACTCTAGGTTCCACACCGAGAGCAACAAGATTTCTATGAGATGTTGCTCATGGACAAGAAACCAATTGTTGCCGACACCTGACTACGCTGACCGGGATTACATCGACAAAGGAAGAGCACATTGACTATTTCCCACATGTGCATGAGAGCTTCACCGCATGTGGAGTTGCTGAGTTTGTTGGTCGAAATTGACCGCTTGGAATGATGAGATGATCATGCGCTCTATGCCACAAGACATTTCTATCCAGTATGGCGTAATTGTATGGATGATGTATACGTAGATTCTCCTCAACCTGCTGAGGAATGGAGAGCATTGCTGAATGCACCAAAGATCAAGAGATGATGATGTAGATGTCTATGGCATTCCAAAGAAGAATCACGAGTCTATGAAGAACATGTACAATGAGGTACCGAAAGGATGTTGAGATATGGAAGCTTGACAGTTTATCATCTTCGGGGTCTCCCAACCACTAACACCATTCGAGGCATACTTTGATGCCCAAGTCGAGACCATCGCATGATAAGAGGGTATTCTATCAACATGCCACATTCTAGATCAAAGACACCTTTAAGGTGATGGACCGATAGTAGAGACTATCAAGAGGAACAGCAGCACTGAAGAGGTCGGGTGGGTTTGTTCCACATTCGATGCTCATCAATGCCAAGTTTGGCACGGACACCCACCGTTGGATAGACCCCACTTGCCACCGCAGCCTAACATGAAGATAATGAAGTTGTCATGACCGAGGATGCTCCCACATCCTTGAAGGACACGCTAAGTCCGAAGTTGCCAAACAAGCTAAAGTGGAAGGAAGCAAGAAGAAAGCCCAAGAGCGTTGGAGAAAACCTTTGAAGCCACTCAGAATTGAACCTACGCCAAAGATAGTGCGCCTCAGGAGAGCCTTGAGAGGATAGTTGAAGATAAGTTCCATGCTCGATGTCAAGTCGATCAAGTGCGTGTCACCGCCCAAGCTTGAGGCGATATTGAGGAAGCGAAGAGGAGAAGGCAGGCCTCATGAAGGAGATGGAAGGTGATCTAGTCCAGATGACTATGAGCAATTGCTCCAAAGGCCCACAAAGCCCAGATCACTGCTATTCCAAAGGAAGACCCCTGTTACTACATCAAGACCTCCCAAGCTCCACGGCCCAAAGACCACCCCAAGGTTCCCCTCCACCTCCACGACTTCACAGGTTTTGCGATGCAGCTATTCCACTCCATCGACGCGCAGAGGGCCGCAGAGTCCCTAGTGACGATTAGCTCTATACCTTCAACTTTTGGTAACTTTTGCCAAAGGGGGAGAAATTTTGATCATAGGACTTGAGAGAGAGTGCCTGCTTTTTGCTTTTCGTTTAAGGGTTTTCCTTGAGATACTTTTGAGTTCTTCGAGACATTTCGGTGTTTGATACTGCTTGTTTCTATCTTTGATGAGGCTTGATCATACTATGCTTAATGTGTGCTTAATGCTTATCATATTCTATTCATATCTTGTATGATCATTTACTCATGTCTTGGTGATTGGGTGCATGTTATTCATTCTTATCATTTTGTGCTTCCACCAAGATGTATGTGACATGGAAGAGTAACCCATGATCCTAATCGATGCAGCATTTGCATTCAAACGCAAATCTTAAATAATGCACAAATTTAGGGGAGCTCTTGCTTATCACATACTTCTCAAAGCTACGATGTTATTCATTGATTATATCATTTGTCGTTTGATCTATATAAGTTGTCATCAATTACCAAAAAGGGGAGATTGAAAGTGCAACTAATCCCCGGTGGTTTGGTAATTAATAAAACATATATATCATTGAACTAATTATTTCTTGAGAATATTTCTAAAGTTCAAGGATATGGGTATGGCAATGACCGATGATGTGGACCCTCAAAATGCTAAGGAAAACATTGGCAAAAGCTCAAGACTCCATTTTTGGTTTAGTGATCCAAGATCACATTGAGTCCATAGGAAAGCCAATACTATTAAAAGGGATGAGGTTATGATGATGATCTGCTGTCAAGTGTGAAAGTGCAACTAATCCCTGTGGTTTTGGTAATTAATAACAACATATATATCATTGAACTAATCATTTCTTGAGAATATTTCGAAAGTTCAAGATATGGGTATGGCAATGATCGATGATGTGGACCCCTCAAAATGCTAAGGAAAACATTGGCAAAAGCTCAAGACTCCATTTTTGGTTTAGTGATCCAAGATCACATTGAGTCCATAGGAAAGCCAATACTATTAAAAGGGATGAGGTTATGATGATGATCCGTTGCTCTAAAGTGCTTAATGATTTATCTCTCAAACAATCAGCAATCTTTCATTCCAACATAAACTCATAAGTAATCTCGGTCCCACCGATTCCAAACTCACCACACCGAGATGAACCACCTCACCATATAGCCAAAACCCTAGAATCTCGGATTTTCCGATTCCAAACTCGGTCATTCCAAAATGGTGTTGCAAGCTTCAGAACCTTCAGACTCAAATCGGTGTCACCGAGATGAGAAAGTCGGTCCCACCGAGATTGGCAAACCCTAGACTTTGGAAGAATCGGTCTAACCGAGATTGTATTTTCGGTCCCACTGAAATCCCAACGCTCACAAGATTTGAACTTTGGTCCCACCGAGTTGTCAACTTCGGTCCGACCGAGATTGCTCAAATGTGTAACGGTTGGATTTTGTGTGGAGGCTATAAATACCCTCCACCTCCTCTTCATTCGTGGAGAGAGCCATCGAAAGAACTACCACTCCTACCTTACATTTCCGAGAAGAAAACTACCTACCCTTGTGTTGAGATCAAGTTGCTCCACTCCCACCATATGAAACTTGATTTCTAGTCTTTCCAAGTTGCTTTCCACTCAATCCCTTCCTCCACCACAGCCAAATCAGTGAGGAGAGTTGAGTGTTGGGGAGATTATCATTTGAAGCACAAGAGCAAGGAGTTCATCATCACCAACCCCATCTATTACCTTTTGGAGGGTGGTGCCTCCTAGATTGGTTAGGTGTCGCTTGGGAGCCTCCATGATGTGGAGTTGAACCAAGGAGTTTGTAAGGGCAAGGAGATCGCTTACTCGTGAAGATCTACCCCAGTAAGGCTAGTCCTCCGTGGGCGAAGCCATGATGGCATAGACAAGGTTGCTTCTTCGTGGACCCTTCGTGGGTGGAGCCTCCGTGGACTCAGCAGCTGCTACCTCCGTGGGTTGAAGTCTCCATCAACGGATTGACGATAGCACCACCTATCGGAACCACGAGAAAAATCTCCTGTTCCATTGCGCTTGCTCTTCTCCACCTCTCATTTACTATACATGCAATTTACTTTCCGCTGCCATAACTCTAGAATTGCATGTAGGGTGATACTTGACTTGGTTATCATTGTGAACTTGCTAAGAAACTACTCAAATCAAAAGGCTAAATTTTTGTTGTCAAGTAGTCTAATCACCCCCTCTAGACATACTTCCGATCCTACAAGTGGTATCGAGCTTTGGTCTCCATTGATTGGTTTCATTGCATTGACTCCAAAGCTTGGTTTCACAACCTAGAGAGTATGGCCCTAGTGAGGGTAATTTTCAGAGGTCCTTACTTTGATGGTTCAAACTTTGCTAGTTGGAAGCATAAAATGAAAATGCATTTCTTGGACATAACCCTCGCCGCATGGGGCATTATTTGTGTTGGCTTGCAAGGTGAGTTCTTCGAGGAAGGAAAAGTTCCGGATCGGGGTTATCGGATGAGTTTGGGATGTTACGAACAATGCTCAAGCTTGTGACATTCTCTTCAATGCTTTGTGTCCCGAGGAGTTCAACAAGATCAGCCGCCTTGAGAATGCAAAAGAGATTTGGGATACTTTGGTCGAAATGCACGGGTACCGAGTCCGGAAGGAATCAAAGCTAGATGTTCTTCAAGGTCAACTTGACAAGTTCAAGATGAAGGAAGGTGAAGGAGTCGCTGAAATGTACTCTAGGCTTGCTCTCATCACCAATGAGATGGCAGGTTTAGGAAGGAAGAAATGACCGACCATTCATCATCAAGAAGATCCTCGAGCTTTGGATGGAAAGTATGACACCGGTGCACTTTGATCCAAATGATGCCAAACTACAAAGATCTCAAGCCAACCAAGTCATTGGAAGGATTGTTGCTCATGAGATGACACTTAAAGATAAAGAAGAGCTTCACAACAAGTCAAGTGGGCTTACAAAGCTGCAGTTGAAGCTCCCACATCCTCAAGTGACAAGCTAGTTTCCAATGAAGAGATAAGCCTAATGGTGAAGAACTTCAACAAATTCTACAAGAGTAGAAGCAAGGAAAGAAGCTCAAAGTCTAGATCATATGATGAAAGGAGATCTTCTAGTCGGATCGAAACTGCTAAATTGTGGAAGACCCGGACACTACTCAAATGAGTGTTCGACTTCCCCACAAGAGAAGAGAAGAATTCCAAGAAGAAGAAGCTCAAGAGAAGAGTCCCTAAAAGAGAGAAGGAGTAAAGATGATCGTTATGAACGAAGATCCCTGGAGAAGCAAGGATTCGGAAAGGAAAGGACAAGTCATCAAGGAGCTACACAAGAAGAAAACATCAAGCTCATGTTGGTGAATGGGTTTCCGCCCGACCGGCAATCACTCCAAAGAAGCTATCACTCCAACTCCGAATACCAAGATGAAGGTGTTCCGGTCTTGCTCTCGGATCCTCCAACTCCAACTCCTATGACATATTTGATTCACCAAATGAGGGAATTGGAAGATGCTTCATGGCAAAAGGCCCCAAGGTATCACATCCTGAGTTCATTGACTTTGATAGTGATGAGGATGACTTGCTTGGTGAAGATGAGCTTACATGATAAATCTAGTGAGCTTAGTAATGATGAACATGCTAGTAGTCTTTATAGTCGAGATGAGTCGAATGACAATGCTATGAAGGAGATTGAGGCCTAACTAAAGAACTAAACACTCTTAAGTTAGCTCATGAAACAACTCAAGAAGATCATAGAGAGCTCCTAAGATCTCATGAGAAGCTACGCTTCGAGAAGCTCAATCTAGAGCAAGAACATGAGTTTCTAAAAGCTATCAATGACGATCTTCGAAAGAAGAGTTCTTCATATCTTGCCAAACGACTTCTCTTGTCTAATTTCTTGCCACCTATTAAAACTAAGCATGACAAGCATAAGAAAAATTCTTCATCTAGTAGTAACAATAATCATGTTAAATCAAATGTTGTTGCTTCTAGTAATTCTCTTGATTCCACTAACAATGTTTCAAGCCAAGTTTCACTTGAGCAAGAAAATAGTCTTTGAAAGGGATTATAGAGAAAGGTGTTCACAAAAGTCTTGCCGGAAGCAAGAGCTTTGAGGAAATTGTTCGCAAACAAGGAAGACACCGAAGAATCAAGGAATTGGTTTTGAGCAAAGTTCAACGCCGAGGGTGTTGAATGGGAAGAAGGTCAATATCCCACTCCAAAGTTTGTCTCCAAAGAGAAGAAGTATGATCCTACTTCTTCCAATGAGGAACAAGCTCAAGATGACTTTCCACCACAAGACCACAAGCTAAAAGGCAAGGACAAGCTTCAAGAGGAGATTGATGCATTCATTGAAGCACCCAAGGCCATGGTCAAGGGGTTCCCAAGGCAACTTCAAGTTCTACTTCAACGAGCTCAACTACTACCCCAAGGATTCCCATCAAGATGATGTGGATTCCAAGAAGAAGAACTAGAAGGTTCTTGAGGGTGACTCCCCAATATACTTCACTCATATTCATTTTGGCAAGGACTTGTGCAATCAACTTCCACATCTTGCACTAGTTCATGGAGTCACAAACCTCATGTTGGTAAGTCAAGGACAAGGTAATCCGCTTTCATGGACATCATCTATTTGAACTTCAATCTATGTCCATGGATATTCTTGTTTGTTCCTTGTGGGACTAACCCATGTAGGTATTGAAAGTGCCCAATCCAAAGGATTGCTCCCAACTCTTGATGATCTTCATCAACATTGAGCATCCACATCTTCAACATCTACATGAAGTCTTCAACGACAACCCAAGGTTAGTTTCCCTTTAAAAGGGTTCTCACATCAAGGGGAGCTTTGTTTAAAGAAATGAGCTAAAGCATCTCTTAATGATGTGAACACATTAATGTTTTATGGAAAAGTGGTAACCCCACTTGTGCTTAAACGATGAGTATGACCTATGATCAAATGTTCTCATTTGACTCCTAAGTCAATATACTCATATAAGATGACCTAGTCATCGCCAAATTGTGTGCTAGCTGTTAGTGTTTTGTTTGTGCATGTTTCACATATTTCATTTGCTATCTTATTGTGTGAGCATGTTGGATGCATGATTTTATCCATTCGAGGACATCCATTTGTTGCTTTGGTCTTTATGGTTTTTTCTTTTTGACCAAATGGATGGACAAGAATGCCTAAGTTTCCCCCTAGCTATCTATGCTTTTTGTCTCAAACTCTATTCATGCTTATATCACAAACTTTGAACAAGACTTTTTTGACGCACCGAGTGAGGAGCACTCGAGCCACCGATCCGCCAAAAGCCTAACTTCCAAAACCTTCTAAGTACTTTCGGTCAAACCGATATATCAAATCGATGCACGAAGATCACTTGATTGATCTAGGTTTTCACCTCGGTGAAACCGAAGTTTCAATTTTCGGCGTGATCGATGTGTAATCGCACGCAGCTAACCATTCGGTCCCACCGAAGTTTTAAACCGGTCCCACCGACACCAAGAGATATATACCGAGGACAGGCTGATTACTTCTTCAAACGCCGCCTCAAAACCTTTTCGCCGCCGCCGCTTTGGTCTCCGGATCGCTCCCGCCGTCAGGCGCCGCCGCTGGGTCTCCATCCCGCCAACGGTCCTTCCGATCGACCGTTGCCGCCAGAGTGAAGCTCCACCGATTGGGTGAGTTTCATCCTCTCGTGTTCCAATCGCGATTCTATGCACGATAGGTGGCATGATTCTGCCAAGTTTGAGATCTCCATATCCAAATATTTAGATCATAGAACAAATTTCGAGTGAAAATTTTAGGTTAGGTTTCCCAACACATCTCGGGTGACCGATTCGATTTTCGATCGACCGATTGGCCTTCCGCCATTAGACCGCACGCTTCGTGAAACCGAAGTTGTGCAAATCGGTAAGACCGGTGAAGATTTAGTGAAACCCTAATGTCTCGGTTAGACTGAAACCCATTTCGTCCAACCGAAAGTGGTGTATGTGGTCTGTTTAGGCGCCTTTTTCAACCAATTGATAGACTCCAGACCACATGTCTTCTCGGAAAACCTAAATCTAAAGTTTGAACTCATTTTTTTGCAAAATCCTCCGGTTTGTGATAACCTTCTATTCTGCCCATACCCACTTATTCACAAAGGTTGTCGACATGTTCGGAAGTGACAATGTAAAGGTCCGAGATGCCAGCTGAGATTCCAGAGGCACCACAAGTCCGTAGCAAGGCCGATGATGGAGAGAGAAGCACTCCAAGTGGATGCCTTGCCGCCACCAGGCCGGGAGGAAGAGGAACTCGATGAGGAAGATTCGATTTGGAGATGAGGAAATAACGTCTAAGCCAAAGAGGAAGGTGGTTGCCAAAGAGCATCAAGGGCAACAAACCAAGAAAGGCACCAAGAAGGTCAAGAAATCCACCGTTGGAAAAGCTCAGATGGAAGAAACCTCCAAAAAATCAAGAAGACTTCCAAGAGGAAGAGGAAAGTTCATGAAGAGATCCCGATGATGATGATGATTCTCGATGAGGAAGCACCCAGCCACCTCCGTATTGGTTGATGGGTGATGCCATCGAAGGTGGAGCACCTCCAAAGCTAAGCCTTTGCCCAAAGAAAGGCAGCCCAAGCCAAACCAATGCCAAGCCCAAAGAAGACTGTGGAGAAATATTCCAGCTTCGAGAAGAAAAAGGACAATGTGCCACCGGAATCGATGATGAGGCTCATGTTTTGCCAAGCTAAGACAAACCGCCCTTCATAATGAAGCTCATCCTCGAGCTGAAAATATGAAGGAGAGAAAGGACAAAGGACTCAAAGCTATGGAGGCAAACAGATCCATATGCCAAAGGAGAAGAACAAAAGCGACCTCAAGATTCCACACAAGAGAGCAACAAGACTTTTATGAGACAAAGGTTTCATGGACAAGAAGCCAATTTTGTTTACACCAATACGTGGACCGGAAATACACGAAGGAAGAGCACAGAGACTATTTCCCACATGTGCATGAAAGCTTCACCGCCGGGATTGCGAGTTTGTTGGTCGGTTGAACCGCCGGAACGATGAGATGATCATGCGCCTATGCCACCGCACACTTCTATCCGGATAGGATTGTATGGATGATGTAAGGGCGAGATTTCTCCAGTTGAGGAATGGAGAGCATTGCTGAATGCACCTGTTTCAAGGGATGACATTGATGTGTATGGCATTCCAAGAAAATCACGAGTCAATGAAGAACATGTATAATGAGGTTGATGAGAAGGATGTAGAGATTTGGAAGCTTTGGATCCCTTACCTTCGTGCAGTCTCCCAACCACCAACACCATTTCGAGGCATACTTTGATTAAGTCAGGGACCACCGCATGATAAGAGGGTACTCTATCAACATGCTGCACATTCTAGATCAAGACACCTTTAAGGTGATGGACCTGATAGTTGAGACTATCAAGAGGACAGAAGACCAAAAGAGGTCGTGTGGGTTTGCTCCGATATTCAGATGCTCATTAATGCCAAGTTTGGCCGGACACCTACCGTTGGATAGACCCCACTTGCCACCGCAATTAACATGAGGACAACGAGGTTGTGATGACCGAGAATGCTCCCACGCCTTGGAGAAGGACATGCTAAGTCCTAAGTCGCTAAACAAGCTAAAGCCGAGAAGGAAGCAAAGAAAAAGCCCCAAGAGGTTCAACCTTGAAGCCACTCAGAGAATTGAGCTACGCCCCAAAGATAGTGCAATCTCGGGAGAGCCTTGAGAGGATCGTTGAGGATAAGTTCCATGCTCGACGCTGTCGATCAAGTGCAGTCACCCCAACAAGCTTGATGCAGATATCGAGGAAGCTAAGAGGGAGAAGGCGAACTTATGAAGGAGATGGAAGGTGACATGGTCCAGATGACTATGGAGCCCCAGAAGGCCCACAAAGCCCAGACGCTATTCCAAAGTGATCCTGTTACTACATCAGACCTCCCACCCGCCGGCCCAAAGACCACTCCAAGATCCACTCCTCCACCCACAGACTTCAAAAGGTTTCAAGATGCAGCCATCTCCACTCCATCGACGCAGCAGAGTCCCGAGGACATTAGCTCTATACCTTTCGAACTTTTTTAAACTTGTTGCCAAAGGGGAGAAATTGTATAGATCATAGGGCTTCGGAGAGAGAGTGCCTTGCTTTTTGCTCTTTCGCTTTGGTTTTCCTTGAGATACTTTTTGAGTTTTTGAGATACTTCGGTGTTTGATACTATGTTTGTTTATCTTGATGAGTGCTTGATCATACCTTAATGTGTGCTTGATGTCTATCATATTTCATTCATATCTTGTATGATCATTTACTCATGTCTTGGTGATTGGGTGCATGATATTCATTCTTATCATTTTGTGCGCCCACCAAGATGTATGTGACATGGAAGAGTAACCCATGATCCTAATCGATTGTGCATTTGCATTCAAACGCAAATCTTAAATAATGCACAAATTTAGGGGAGCTCTTGCTTATCACATACTTCTCAAAGCAATGTTATTCATTAATTATATCACTTGTCGAAGCTTTGATCTATATGTTGTCATCAATTACCAAAAGGGGAGATTGAAAGTGCAACTAATCCCTGGTGGTTTTGGTAATTAATAACAACATATATATCATTGAACTAATCATTTCTTGAGAATATTTCGAAAGTTCAGTGATATGGGTATGGCAATGCGATGATGTGGACCCTCAAAATGCTAAGGAAAACATTGGCAAAAGCTCAAGACTCCATTTTGGTTTAGTGATCCAAGATCACATTGAGTCCATAGGAAAGCCAATACTATTAAAAGGGATGAGGTTATGATGATGATCTGGTTGCTCTAAAGTGCTTAATGATTTATCTCTCAAACAATCAGCAATCTTTCATTCCAACATAAACTCATAAGTAATCTCGGTCCCACCGATTCCAAACTCGATCACACGAGATGAACCACCTCACCATATAGCCAAAACCCTAGAATCTCGGATTTTCCGATTCCAAACTCGGTCATTCGAAAATGGTGTTGCAAGCTTCAGACATACGTACTCAAATCGGTGTCACCGAGATGAGAAAGTCGGTCCCACCGAGATTGGCAAACCCTAGACTTTGGAAGAATCGGTCTAACCGAGATTGTATTTTCGGTCCCACGAAAATCCCAACGTTCACAGATTTGAACTTTCGGTCCCACCGAGTTGTCAACTTCGTCGACGAGATTGCTCAAATATGTGTAGCAGTTGGATTTTTGTGGAGGCTATAAATACCCCTCCACCTCCTCTTCATTAGTGGAGAGAGCCATCGAAAGAACTACCACTCCTACCTTACATTTACGAGAAGAAAACTACCTACCCTTGTGTTGAGATCAAGTTGCTCCACTCCCACCATATGAAACTTGATTTCTAGTCTTTCCAAGTTGCTTTCCACTCAATCCCTTCCTCCACCACAGCCAAATCAGGTGAGGAGAGTTGAGTGTTGGGAGATTATCATTTGAAGCACAAGAGCAAGGAGTTCATCATCACCAACCCCATCTATTACCTTTTGGAGGTGGTGCCTCCTAGATTGGTTAGGTGTTGCTTGGAGCCTCCGTCATGATGTGGAGTTGAACCAAGGAGTTTGTAAGGGCAAGGAGATCGCCTACTCGTGAAGATCTACCCCGAGTAAGGCTAGTCCTCCGTGCGTAAGCCATGATGGCATAGACAAGGTTGCTTCTTCGTGGACCCTTCGTGGGTGGAGCCCTCCGTGGACTCAGGCAGCGTACCCTCCGTGGGTTGAAGTCTCCATCAGCGTGGATTGCGATAGCACCACCTATCGGAACCACGAGAAAAATCTCCGTGTCTCCATTGCGTTGCTCTTCTCCACCTCTCATTTACTATACATGCAACTTACTTTCCTGCCATAACTCTAGAATTGCATGTGTAGGGTGATACTTGACTTGGTTATCATTGTGAACTTGCTAAGAAACTACTCAAATCAAAAGGCTAAATTTTTAAGTTGTCAAGTAGTCTAATCACCCCCTCTAGACATACTTCCGATCCTACAAAGTGCTTAGTGATTTATCTCTCAAACTATCAAATCTTTCATTCCAACATAAACCCATAAGTAATCTCGGTCCCCGATTCCATAAACTTCAGTCCACCAGATGAACCACCTCACCATATACCCAAACCCTAAAATTTGGATTTTCCGATTCCAAACTTCGGTCATCAAATGGTGTTTTAACACTAATTTACGTACCAAATGGTGTCACCGAGATGAAAATGGTCCTTTGG